>PVKH010015345.1:0-16131 GCA_004027955.1 Chaetophractus vellerosus | reverse complement strand
GGAGAGGTTTGGCTATAATGTGGATTGGTAATTATGGATGTAAATGAGGAATTCCCCTGAGAGTCTTTAAAATGAGTTGGGGGAGAAAAGAGGGAAGGGGAGGAAAGAAGAGGTGAAGGGAAGGGAGAGAAAGGGCGGGGAGGGGAAGGAAAGGGGGAGGACTGGAAGGGAGGTCTTTGGGCACATCAACAAATAATTGAAGACAAAGAATGAAAACTCTTCAACAGAAAAAATAAGGGTCCTTTCCAATACAGTATAAATATTCAATTTATTCAGCTCCAGTATGTCAAGTTCTGTCTGAGATTACTAAAGGCACCCATATGCAAATGTGTTAGGTAGACAGTGTCAACAGAAAGCAAAGTAGAGGAGGTCCACTTGACGTAATCAGGGTGATCAGAGGTCCTGCATTCAACCTGTTGTCCCACAAGTAATTATTAATAACATCTCTGAGTCACCCAGGTTCTCCAAGGAGCAGGTGCTAAGACAAAGTTGGGAGTGTAAGATGTTTATTGAGAAGTAATGCCTGTGAATGATAAAATGAGGATGAAGCAAGATTGGGCATGGAAAGACTTCAGTCTGTGATGCATATGTGACAACTGTAAAAAGCAAGTGAGGTGGAAGCAGGCTTGAGCAGGGAGAGCCTCAGTACCGATGACAATCTGACAAAGATTTGACCAATCCAACTTCAGAGTAAAGTACCCTTTAGGGGAATCTCCCTAGGGCAGAAATGACCAGGCACCCACTAGTCCCCTCTCCATGTTCAGTCACTGAACATTTAGTCTGAGCTAAAGTGGGATCCTGAAAGCAGGGCAAATAGAGGAAGTCAGCAAACTGCATTCCTTCCAACTGAACGGCATGTTCTTTCTTGAAGGGACGTTAGAGTATTGCAGCACTATGGGTACAACTCAACCCATTTTCAACTCTCAAAACGTGTCCTGGTTTGGATATATGGTTACCTTGATCAAAATCATCATATCTTAGTCTACTATTTTGTCCAAACACCCATTGTTTCAGTCGGCGGCACAAATGTGGGCTGGTCCTTTAAGTAGAAACAAAGTCTCCGGCTGGAATTTCACTTCCAATTAAAATGCACTGTGAAGACTTCTGATTCCCTGTAATTTCAATTAATCTGAGAAAACCTCAGCCCAGGTAAGAAACCCTGATTAAAATGCAATAGACTCCTGACTTCAAATTAGTGCTTTTAGGAGTGTGTGTGTCTGCTTGTGTTTTTCCCAGTGGATATTCTGGTAGAATCTGTTAAAACTAAGAGGGTAGTCAGTACAAGAAGGCAGGCCCAATAAAGGAAAATAGGACAGTGCAAGATTTCACAGTTCTGTATTCTATTGTCAGCAGGCTCCTGAAATATACCTCTGAATGTTGTAATCTGTGCACAGCCATACCGTGATGTTTCCTAGCTGGCTGGCGTTACCTGCTTTAGATTAGGACAGATGTGTTTAATTTGAATCTAAGTATAATTTATGATTCCATCTGCATTTTATGGCAGACCCAAGAAAATTAAGCTGATGCCGATTTGCCTTTTGGCAATAGAATGAAGCCATTATTTTTCCCAGGGGCAAGAAATCATTGCAGGCTAAAATTAACTTACTGTTTGCCTGCTCCTTCCACCCACTCTCCAGGGTTCTGATCAGACTGGGATGATTCTGCATACATTCAATGTTGGCTTCATTGTTCTCACTGACCCTTTACCTGTTGCCGGTCACCTCATGTTCAGGGTGACTCAGGGTCTGTCTTATTTCACTTCATTATCAATTTGCAAACCACGATCTTTTAACCTAGCTAGCAAAGTGTATATGCACCTATAGAATATTTGTAGAATTGCAGAAGTCGATGCAAAAAATAAATAAATAAAACCACTAAACTCTGTATGTTAATGGTTGTAGCTGTGCTTTTTCTGTGAACTCAGTCCACAAATATGCAACTAACTTCTAATGCTATGAAAAGGAGAAAACTCGATGTTGGTGCTACTCTCAGACTCAGGTGGATGAGACAGCTGATTTCTCTCACTGACATGCAAAATCTCAGATGATTTATGTGCTCGGTTTTCTTTATGCCTTAGTGTCTGTCTCCAGTTCACAGGTCAAAGAATCACTGTTTGATTCATCAAGCATTCATGTGCCACATACCACATTAGATACCACAGGGTCTACATAGGGTATATATACAGCCGAGACCAAGGCACATATGGTTACTGTCCTCTTAGACCTTACAGTTATACTGGAGGAGATGCATCATGAAAAACTCATAAGTAAATAAGCAAGGTAGATGCTCACTGTAATAAAAACCATAAGGGAGGGAGAAAAAAAAAGAAAACAGGCTCTTGAGAAAGACAGTAAACAGAACTGGTTACTTTAGAAAGACACAAGCAAGTCCTCTCTGAGGAGGTGCCACTTGAGCTGCAACTTGAAGGATGAGCTTGAACTACCTATGTTAAGAGCAAGTGTGAAGCCCTAGAGATAGGGAAGAGAATGATGAATTCACAGAATAGGAAAAAAGGCCAGTACACCTGATATAGAAAAACAAACTGCCACGAACAAGTTTTTGTCAGCAACACAATTTTAATAGGAGCTGATTTATCATTTAAGGACTCATATCTGATCCTGTCTTCACAAAACTCAAGGGCATTTCTGTTAAACTTTTTCTTTATATGGATCAACCATCTACTGAAAAGATGTTATAGTATATACATGTTAATGTATTTATATATCATTATTTTACATATTAACATATTAGTGAATTTGCCTAGTATTATGAGTATATTCATGCATTTACATAGTGATGCATATATAGGAATAATTTTTTTGGATGAATGCATGCTTCTCCATTTTCTCTATTCCTTTACTAGTGCTGGCAGCCGCCTAGAACATGTCTGAGACTTCATCCTTGTCCTCTCTATTTCTGCAAGAAATTTGTATACAGATTAAAAACCAACAAACAAACAAAAAGTGGTAGCTTATCACTCAAGTATGTTACTTCACTAACAGGATGCATTATCAAATTTTTTCAAAATCTCTACAAGTTAGACATAAAGAATATTCCAATCCATATTTATATGTGGGAAGTAAAACATGGAGACCACTTAAATTTATCGTCTACCACCACAATAAAGTAGATCTGTGCATTACAACCTTGTCTTCAATTTATTGCTCTCCCATTGAACTTGGCAGCTCTACTCCCATCATTTCATTTAAAAATATGGAAAAAATAAAACAAAAACTTTGCTTTCAATTCTACATGTCAGAATTTTGAACCAACCCATAAACAGAGTACTTGGCAAAATGAGTCAACTCCAGAACACAACTGAGCAATAACTCTAGTTAAGATGAGATAAAGATCATGAGAATTTGCATACTCAAAATAATAAACTCACAGGAAATGTTAGCACCGTTATGACTTACTGCTTGTGAAATTGTGCAGAAAAAAATAAATGTCACTTTTTGATTCAACAATAGGCCTCTCCATTTGCTTTGGTGCCTCTTGAGAGACCATTTGTGTCAAATATTGAAATCTCATTTGTTGTACATTCTAATGAGTTTGATGCATACATTTTGATTTTAAAGCCTTCTCTCACAAACTAAAGCTTCTGAGGCAGGCAGTTTAAACTTCTACAGAGTTTTGAACTGATTCTTAACTTTTTATGTACTTTAAAAATAAATTCTACTTGATATCACAGACCATCCTGCAATTAGGGTTAGAGAAGGAAATGAGATGATCAATGTCAATAGTGTTAAGTTTTTATCTACATTGCTAAGACCTACCACTATCCTGGTAAATCATTGGGCATCCTTATAATAAAAGACTATCTGATTCTGCACTTTGGTTTCTATAGGACTCCACGATAGCCATATTCAGCCATAGACAATACAAATTCTATAAATAAACTCCTCAGTGTCATTTAGAACTGTGCTGATGATAATTTAAAGCAGGGCATCTCTCAGCTGTTAGCCAGTGTTTTTACCCACTATTTTTGAAGGCATTTTTCTTTTTAGATAACTTTTAAAATGCTAAGGGCATAGTAGAATGAAAAGAATTAGAAGAAATCAGCGACAATTGTTGAGTTTTGACTACTAGAACTTTATATCCTATAACTTACAGCTTCAATCAAGGTACACTGCATAAAAAGCCAAAAATATGTTGGGCTCCACCATCTTGAAAGGAAATCTTTTGGCATATTTTGCATTTTAAAACACTCTGGAGAGACCCTTAAAATAACAAAATCTAGGGTTTTTAAAATCGAAAGGGACATTAGGGATGATCTAACTCAGTGGTTCTCAAACTTTGCTGAATATTAGAATCATTTGGGGAGCTTGTCAAATTCCTGATGCCTAGACCAATAAAATCAGAATCACTGGGGGTGAGACCCAGCCCTTGGTATATTTTAAAGCTCATTCTATTTATTAAATTATAAGGAAAAGGAGTAGGAGAAAGTGAGAGAAGGACAAAAAGAGGAAGGAAGGGTGGAAAGAAGAAGGTTAGTTTATATTTTTCTGCCTTCAACAGGGAAGAGAGCAAATGAAGGAAGGTATTCATATGGATAACTTGCTTTCTTAGTATACTATGAGTTATGAAAAATAGTTCATTTGCAGAAAGCTAGATCTGGTATATAAAAAATAAGAGCACTCATTATGTTGGGGAGAATAGAATACCTATTTGTTATAAACATACATTGAACTCCTATTAAATTAATTAGCTGAAATTTTTTAAATTACCAGAAAATTCAACCATATAGTAGAATTTCCAAGTACTTTTTTTTAATTTTAAAGAAGCTTTAGATTACATAAATGATACATAAAAAATAGGGGGATTCCCATATACCCCACCCCCTCCCTCTACCATGCTTTTCCCCATTAACAAAATCTTTCATTAGTGTGGTACATTTGTTACAATTAATGAATACATATTAAAGCATTGCTACTAACCATGGTTAATAATTTACATTATTGTTTACACTTTGCACTGCATATTTTTATATGTTTTGAAAAAACGTATAATGGCCTGTATCCATCATTGCAATGTCATACAGAACAATTTTGATGATATTATTTCTACCTATGAAGAGTATACTTCCAGTCATTCAGTTAATATTTATTAAAGTCCATTTATATATGCCGCTAAATGTGATCACTGCTGTGCATACAATGGGGCCCATGGCAAACACCTGTTCTCACAGAGTCAAACAAGAGACACAGATAAGTCAACAAGCAGGTACCACTGTGTGTTGGGGCTATGAAAGAGAGTAAAATAAAAGGGGACACCAAACTTGGAGCTGGAGGTAAAGTAAGACTTCCCAGAGCAAATGACCTCCAGTTTGAAAGCAGAGGATCAGTGGAAACCAGGTCGTCAATGAAGTAGGCCAAGAGATTCAAGGCAGAGGGAATGGCATGTGCAAATGCTAGGAGCAGAGGCAGAGCAGAAACAGGAAGAAACTCAGAAACTCAGTTTAGCTAGAGAGAAGAGTGTAAACAGAGAAATGCCAAGAGACGAACTGAAGAGGAAGGCAGTGACCAGGATAAGCAGTAACTTTTGACATACTTTAAAGAGTTTAGACATTCTTTAGAATAAAGTACAACCATTTTAGGGTACTAAGTAGGAGAGTGACATGATTTGTACATAATTCACCAGGGCTTCAGCATAGAGAATGAACAGCAAAGGGGGCAAAATCTGAGTACAACAGAGCAGTTAGGAAGCTGTGAAGGTTTTTCTGTTAGGGAATGCTGGCACAGATTGGAGTATTTACAATGGATATGTAGAGAACTAGAATTCAAAACATTTCACGAGACAGAATTCACAGGCCTGATGTTTGACTGGATATGATGGTAGAAAGAAAGAGAAGAAACAATGATTGAAACACACATTTTAAAATTCAGAAAAGGCCTATTCTTTTCATTTTAATACCAAACATGGATTAGGGAACAGGTTTGGTGATAGGAACGAAGGAGGTAATAAATTCAGTTTTGGTAACACTCAGATTAAAGTGCTTGTGGAAATTCACATATAGAGATGTTTAGTGAGAATTTGGTTTTATAGATTTGAATCTGGGGAGAAAGACTGGGTTGAAGACAGAAATTTAGCAGAGTTAATTATTTAAATAATGGAGATGAAAAAACAATTCTGTGAAGGGAATATGGAAAGGATTAGAAGTAGACATATGTTTGTAGACACTCCCTTTTGCCTAAGATAATGCCTAGCACATAGTCAGTATCTAATCAGCATTTTTAAAATGGATCAATAAATCCTGAGACACACTAACATTTTAAAAATGAATTGATAGTAGAGGCCATTTAAAGGACAGAGAATTAGAGGCCAGAAACTTAGAATAGAAGGTGTGATGGTTAGGCTAATGTGTCAACTCGGCACCGTAATTGTGCCCAGTTGTTTGGTCAAGCAAGCACTGGGCTAACTGTAATACAAGGACATTTATGGACTTTAGTTACCAGTGAATTTACTGCATAGATAGATGATTACATCTACATCAGTCAGGACGATTGCCCTCAGCAATGAGCGCCACTTTATCCAGTCAGTTGAATGCCTTATAAAGGGAAGTGATTTCAGCATTCAGAGAGAATTTCCCAGCTCATCGCTGGACAGCCAACGTCTCCCAGAAACTCATCAAGGACCTTCATTGGACTTTCATTGGAGTCCCTGGTTTGCAGCCTGCCTGTGGAACCTGGACTTGTGCATCCCCATGGTCATATGAAAGACTCTTATAAAATCTCATATTATTGACAGATATTTCCTGTTGATTCTGTTTCCCTAGAGAACCCTGACTAATACCACTGGTCAGTGAAGTTTCTGGTTAGAGATAAACAGCTGGGGCATATGCATGGAGTAGGCTGCTGGACCTGGGCCAGAGCTTGTACCCAGCTAGGTGTGGTGTGGGTCAACAGAGCTAAGAAGTACACGGCACAATACTTCTAATTTCCTGAAAAAGGCCTGAGATAGCATATTGAATTTTATGCTTTTATTTTGATAATTACATAAAAACTACAAACCCGGTGCATTGTTCTTTCAGAGAACACTGCAGTTCTTTAGGTGACAGCAAAGGACAAACTAAAGATAGGATTTGGCTGCTGTACATAAATAATATAGTACACCATGATGGTAACACTTAGGCCATCAATCCTTGTCAAGAACACAAACTCATATTGACTTTATGAAAACAATCAGGTGATACAGAGAAGATGAAATTCAGTGCCATGTCCAACTGTGGAAGTTTCACAATTCTTTCTTGTTTAGATCATCACGAGTTCTGACTTTACTAACTATAAAGCTGGTCAGCCACGGTATAAAAATAAGTTCCAAGGAAAATGAATCCAAAACAAGTCTACTAACCTCATGATTTGCTATGCATAATGACTCAAAGGAAGAGGAGGACATTTTGTTAATCACCTGATAATTCATTTTATCAATTTTTCAGACAGAAGAGATATGTCATGTTAAACCCACAAAAAAATTGGCAAAGTCTAATTTTGTATTTTATGTAGAATCTTGATAAAAAGTTGTCATATAAGACAGCAGTAGAATGACTTACATGAAAGTTACAGCATATAAAAAGCTGAAGGAATATCTTTTACTCTTTGAAGTGCAGCCCAAGTGTTCACTGTCAAGTGTTTAAAGCAGTCAATCACTTCATTACATAATATATTTGAAAACTGCCACCAATCCTGACCCTATATGTATATCCATTTAGTGGCTGGTGAAAATGGATACATTGCAAAAATTACTCTTCCAAATGAAAATAACCAAGACATATAGCTAATGAATAGATAGAAGTCATAATTGAAAACTAAGATTCAAATCTTGATTAAATTTTGTAAAAAGAAAATAATTTAACTTTCACCTTTTAGAGCAATATTTTGACATGAAATCTACACTTTATGAAATAGCTGCTGAAGGCTCTATTTCCAGATTTTCCCTAAAATTTCGATTCTAAATCTTTTTATCCACAGCCAAAATAGTCATAGAGAGCAGAAACATGAATCACTTGAAAGAGCAACCCTTTATCAGATGCTTACTGATAAACACGAGGACAAATGAGCTCTTTAGTTTTTAACAAACATGGACTCTGTTTTCAGATTTAAGGACTATATGGCCAATGTGTTTTTCTAATGCCAGGGAGTTCCTGACAAACAAAGACAGCTGAGCAATTGGCTTAACAGAACTCAGAAATTATGGATGTTCTGCCATCTTCTTGGTTTTCAATAGATATTAGGTTATTGCTGTTAATGCTCCAATTTGCATCTTTATAGGAAACAACCTGATTGGGAAGCAAAGTGCCCTTTCTTCAGGAGTTCCAGATGCCTTAATGGAACTCTATTCAGAATACTAATGCTTTTATACTAAATAGACCAGGGAAATACTTAGGAAGTGGAACTCTGTTACCCCTCTAGCATACCAAATAGAAATGTGACTTGCTAAAAGGAAGCCATTAAGCACAGAAATGGACAGCTCTTCAAGAATCTGAGTGCATTAAAAAAAACATTGCCTCTCCCCTATCTATAGTTTCATTTCTCCATTGAGTTACACACTGTGATGCTGTATTAGTCAGCCAAAGGCGTGCTGATGCAAAGTACCAGAAATCTGTTGGTTTTTATAAAGGGTATTTATTTGGAGTAGACACTTACTTACAAGACCCTAAAGAATCCAACTCAAGATACTATAAGAGGTATTTTCTCACCCAAAGTCTATTGCCACATGTTGACGCAAGATGGCAGGCAATATCTGCCAGGGTTCAGCCTTCCTCTTTCCTCTTAAGGCTCCATAGGCCCAGCTTCTTCCGATCTTAGTAGGCTGGCATAGGGCTCAGCTGCTCTGTTCTCTTAAGCTGCAAACCATCAGGTGAAATGGCTTATCTCCCTTCTCGGGACTACAGGATCCTCTTTCAGGTCTGTGGAGCTCCCTTCCTCGTTTCTCACGTATCTGCTTCTATGTTCTCCTTGAGTGAGTGTCTTTCACATAACCAACCAAGGGGATGGGGACTCAACGCTGCATACCCTAGTGATGTGTTCAAATCAAAGCCCTAATTGTAACATAATCAGGAAAATGTAACCACTTTTAATTTAATACAGTCAAAGGGTATCATGCCCAGAAGAACAGACCAGTTTACAAACATAATCAATATCTTTTTTTTGGAATTCATAAATAATTTCAAACTGCCACAGATGCCTTACCCTTCTGCATCCCTCATGTCCTCCTTTACATGATCATTTGACCCACCAGCTTCTCCCCAGTCCCTGGACCAAACCTGAAAAGTTATAGGCAACTGTAGCCCTAGTCTTTGAACCTGGCATCATTGTCACTGGAGGCTTTGACCTTATGTGTCTTTCTCTTTTCCCACTGGTTGAGTTAGTGTCTACACAATTTTTTCAGCTATTCTCAAATAAGCAGTAGGTATGGGGTGTCTGTCAGAATCATCTTGGGTGTGGGACTTCAAACTTCACAAACCCCTGGAAAGCTCCCTTTACCAAGCCCCATGGAGTTATGTTTAGACACATTGCCTTGGTGAGGCACTTATGCTGATGGGGGTATCTCCTACTGTCCCAGAGTTTGGGGCAAAAAAGATATTGAACCCGTAACTTTCATTAAACCTGAAATCATACAACCTATTCCTGAAATTTTTTCTGATAGCAATTACCTGCTTGCTTAAGTTTCCAAATTTCAACTCCCCATCCCCTTGGTTGGTTATGTGAATCAAAGGATTCATCCTTTGCATTATTCAGCCTATCTGTTAAAACATCTCATTGTTTTATAATAATTGTTAATATTTTTATGCCTAAACTATGAGTCAAACATTAGACTAAGTACAAGCATAGCTGGTTTTATTGTACTTTGCTTTATTGGCTTCACAGATACTGCATTTTTTACAAATTGAAGGTTTGTGGCAACCCTGCATTGAGCAAGTCTATTGGCACCATTTTTCCAACTGCATGTGATCACTTTGAGTCCCTGTGCCACAGTTTGGTAATGCTCACAATATTTCAATCTTTTCCATTTTTGTTACATATCTTAAGGTGATCCGTGATCAGAGATCTTTGATGTTAATATTGTAGTTGTTCTTGGAGCACCACAAACCATATCCATATAAGATGGCAAACATAATAAATGTGTGCGTTCTGTCTGCTCCACTTACCATCCATTCCCTGTCTCTCTCCCTCTCCTTGAGCCTGACACACAACAATATTGAAATTAGGCCAATTAATAACCCTACAATGGCCTCTAGGTGTTCAAGTGAAAGGAAGAGTCGCATATCTCTCCATTAAATCAAAAGCAAGAAATTATTTAGCTTAGTGAGGAAAGCATGTTGAAAGCTGAGATAGGTCGAAAGCTAGGCTTCTTGTGCCAAAAAGTTAGCAAAGTTGCGAATGCAAAGGAAAAATTCTTGAAGGAAATTAAAAGTGCCACTCCAGTGAACACATGAATGATAAGAAAGAGAAACAGCCTTATTGCTGACATAGAGAACATTTTAGTGGTCTGGATAGAAGATCAAACCAGCCACAACATCTCCTTAAGCCAAAGCCTAATCCAGAACAATACTCTTAACTTTCTTCAATTCAATGAATGCTCAGAGAGTTGAGGAAGCTGCAGAAGAAAAGTCTGAAACTAGCAGAGGTTGGTTCTTGAGGTTTAAGGAAAGAAGTTGTCTCCATAACTTAAAAGTGGAAAATGAAGAAGTAAGATGATGGTTACCATTTTTCAGAAATAAAATGTTTTTCCATTAGGACATGTACATTGTTGTTGTTGTTTTAACATAATACTATTGTTCCCTTGATAGACCACAGTATAGTGTAAACATAACTTTTATATGCACTGGAAAACCAAAAAATTCGTGTAACTTGCTTTATTGTGACATTTGCCTTATTGTGCTCATCTAGAACCAAATCAGCCTTATCTCCATGGTAAGCCTGTACTCTATGAGTATTCTCTCATTTGATCCTCAGACTATCCCTATGGGCAACTTTGTTGATATTATTAATAAGCTTCACATTACGTATGGAAAAATTGAAAGATACTAGATAGAGAAATTTCCCAAAGGCATAGAATAACAAATGACAAAAGTGGGACTCACACGTAGGCAGTCTGACTTCAGATAGAAGAAACCATGCATGCTAAGATGGTTTCCCTCAATGCCATTCATCTTTTCTCCCTTACCTTCTTTAACTTCTTTTCATTATCTGCGTGGTGGCTCATGATTTAGTATTGTTGTATGCTGCCCACCCTCCACACCTTTTGGATAACTTCTGCTTCTTGGAATAATCCTCTCATCATTGGCATATCTGGCCCTCCTGCCAAAAATGTGAATAATTCCATGTTCCAGTCTGTAATTAATATGGCAACATATGATAGTTTCTTCCCCTAGTACAGGCAATGATAACTATCACAGAAAAAGCAATGGCCAGAGTATGAGATCAGGTCAGATACTGGAACAGACTATGTTGTAAAAATATACTATGTTGGTAAATACATATGTTGTACAAATTATTAATTAGATAAGTCTCTAAGAACTGAGCATTATTCCCAATCTTACTTGGAAAATGTTGAGGATGACCACAACATATGAACTCCTGATTGAGAGAAGTAGGGGAATCCTAGAAATATAGTTGGTACCACATAGGTTTGATATGCATCTGTAGAATAAATGTATATATATATTTGAATGCACTGATGTATAGGCTGTCTCATTAAAAGAAATACAATAATGACAAAAAATGATCATATGAAAGTGTTTAAACTCTTAATGGAGTTTTTGGAAGCCGGAAGTAGCACATCTCAATAGCAATTTGGCTAGAAAGAGTTGAATGTCTTTCAGTAACATTCCTATTGAATGGTGGAGGTTCACCAGTGAATCACTAAAATAGAACTATTAGCAGGAATAATGAACAGTTTCTAGACTACATGGTTATGACTGATTTTTTTTTAAATTATAAAGGCTATTTTAAAGCAACACGTTGTGCATTCTCCTTGTGCAAAAAATAAATCTATAAATCAATGTTGCATTTAGATAGGATTATATCCATATCACACATGAGATTAAAATAGTTCATCACAAAAAATTTAAGGATTGTAGTATTCAGAGTTAACATATTTGACCATTTCAAACACTTATATGAAAATCATTCCCATGCTACAGTCTCCATCTATCAGATAATCCTTATTTGACAAAAACTGGCTGTGCCAGTCAATTTAATCTGAATTGCAGGCACAGCCATTCTAAAATAACAATAACATAATAACACCTATATTTTATTGAGCATCTACTCAATACAGTTTATACAAGGACTTTAAATATCTGTCTCTTCCCTGCTTTTCATTTCCCAACCCTAGAAGTAACCATGGTTAGTTTTTTCTTTTGTATCCTTCCTGCAAATTTATACATAGATACTATATTTTATGCTCATTTTACACAAATAGAAACCGAACACTGTACCATACATTGCTCTTTCGCTTTACAGTGTACCTTGGAGACTGTTAGCAGAAAGTTCCTTCATTTTGCTTAGCAAATACATGGTATCCTAATATGTGAAAACACAATAATTTATTTGCAGTTCCATACCACTGGGCATTTAGGAGGTTTCGATTTTTTTTCCTGTTACACACTAGTATGCAGCAATCAATCTTGTACAAACATTTTTATGAACTTTTCCTTATTGATATATTGATTTTCCATGGAATCAATTGTACTAAGAGTATAACCACAGAAGTGGAAAGATGCTTAAAAATTTTATTAATATCACCTAATATCCATTCAAAATATTATCCCGATTTAGACTACCACTCATAGTATATAACATTTCTTTATGGTTGGTGGCACTGGACTGGGACTGCTTTCAATTTACTTTACATTATTCTGAGCACTATGTACATATAATTTCGGTTCCTCCTTAACAGGAGCAGTTTATAAGGTTGGTTCTAACATGATCAACTCTCATTTCTTGTCACCTAGGAAAAAAAGAATAAAGGATAATTTGCTAAATTGCATGACTGATACAAAAGATATACAATCTGAGGGCTCATTCAGCTCTAATTCTATTCTGAGTATGGCCCCCAAAGTTAATATGACTGTTGTTGACAATTCTCCCCGACCTAGGATTAGGAAACTCAAGAAACATATCAGACATCATTATACACTAAAGAATCACCAGACAGCCTGGTCTGACATTTTGACCCTCCTACCCCTGACTTTGATTTGGGGTTAACTCTTTATAGGAGATCATTAGAAACCGTAAGCCTGGGATCAATGTGCCAAGGCTGCTGGATCCTGTTAAAACCCCTTGTTAAATTAAAAAGCAGTATGTACTGTAGGATCTCTCTCTCTCTCTCTCTATCTGTCTGTCTCTGTCTCTCTCCAGAATTAGAGAGAGAAAGCCCAGAAACATATGTACAAAGGGGTCAACAGTGGCTCTCTTAGGTAGGAATGGAGGTCATAGGTGTTTTAAAAATGTTTTTCATTAGGTTTATCTTCTAATGCTTTTTACAATTAAATGAACGGCTTTCTTGCATTAAGAAAAAAACGTAATTAAAAACTCACAACATTTAAAAATTCAATTAGCAGCTAGGTAGAAGCAGAAAGATAACCACCAAGGATGAATTGAAAGAAACAGAAGTTAGTTGATCGCCACTACAGGTCATGAATACTAAATGTTTTCTTAACACTAGAAATACTAAAAATGTGATCTTCATGATCACAGCCTGTTCTCATCATAGATGCACTGAAAATGTAAACTCTCAAGGTCTGTCATGCTGGTAAACTCATCTGCTGGCCTCAGGATGCATAGATACTTGTCAGCAAGTTTGCTGATATTGTCTGTTTAGCTGATACAGTGTCCATCAACTTACAACATCTCTAACAAAGTTAATGCCTAACTCAATTTAATGTAATTGTTATTTTGATGAATATTTATTCAGCAAGTTTAAATGTTTATTTATATGCAGTTACATGATTTTAATTTTCAAAATTAAATGATAATTCTAACAACACCTGTAAAAGCTATCTATTGAACCCAAATAATATGCCAGTTCTAAGCACTTTATAGATATTAGCGTATATAAATTTCACAACAACCATATGATAAGGATACTATTATTATCAATATTTTGGTGATTTTAAAAAAGTAATTATAAAAGGGGGTTAAGTAATTTGCTCAAATTTCCACAACTAATAACTAATGCCACCAATATAAAATCCTATGTAATCTGATTTCTTAGTCTCTCACCTAAGACCAGGCAGAAAGAATGGAGAGATTTACACAGACTTAGCAGAAATGAAAATATTATGGACTAGAAACATAAGTAATGGTCTCAGCCATATATAGACCCAAAACCTAGTCATTCATCAACTCATTCAAAGAAAATTTTTGTGCTACTACTAGATTCAAAGCACTGGGTTCACTGATGTGAGAGTTACACCACAAACTCATGGCACAGTCCTGGTCTACCCAATGTATTCTTCTTTTTTTTTTTTTTTCAAAATTAGTCAATTTCACTTAAATTTCAAAAAATAAAACAACAGACAAAGGCAGCTTATCAAATTATGTAAGCATTGACTTTTAAAAATTCTGTCCAGGCACATTTATCTTATTTAATCCTAAAAATAAACTTGGTTGTTTCTCCAGTGTTCAGAAAGATGAACTGATATGATGCACAGATTGATTAAATGATATGACCAAAATCTCCTTGTTAATGAAGAAAGTGAAAAAAAAATGTTTGATCATATTCTCATTTCATAAAACTAAATCCCATATTCTTTTTTTTTAGCATTGATACAGTACCTTCTTTGCATTTGCTGCAAAAATATTACAATATAACTGTTAACTATAGTCTATAAGTAACATTAGTTATGTTTTTTCCATTTATCACCATATTCTTAACACCTCATAATAGATGAAATTTCTTGTATTTGTATTATTAACCACAACACTCATCTACCACTGAAATCAGTTATTCAGTTCCCAGATTATCCTCTAACTGTCTTTGAATTAACATCAGCCTCCTGGACTACCCCTTTCAGCCACAATCACATTTATAAACCAGCAGTGTTAGTTGTAAGCATTGTAATGTGTTACCTCAACTCTATCCATTTCCACATATTTATTTACAAAGAATACCAAGTATATTCTTTAATTTTATCTAGCCAGTAAAAGGTCAATTCCCACTTAAAAGCCAACTTCTCTGAGTCTTTCTAAAGGAAAAAAAAAATGTACACAACTGACAATATTTGAAAACATCATATTATCAATATGCACTTTAATGAGGAATTAGATACAGAATTAGAACACCCCTTTAACTGTCACTTAAGATAAAGAAGGGACTTAGTTTATTACAGAAGGAAAACTAAAGTTGATGTTTAGAGGATCCCCTATGAATGATTTATGTGCCTTTGATCTTCCCTGTGAAGCCCCTAGTTACTGATACAGCCTAAGCTTGTAAACTACCGAGATTTAGTTTACCTCTGGAAAAAGAAAATCTGTTTTATGTTCATTTAAAATCCCTTATCAAGTTTTTCACTTTGATTAATGAAATTATCTCATCCTTTTAAAAGTAATTTCTTAATTGTTAAATCAGATGCATTCTAACACTATGGGGAATACAATTCAATTTTAGTAATGTATTGGCATGATAAAATCTAGAAGCATTTCCAGAGTCAATATAGAAACTCCTTAGGCAGGAAGGCATAATTCACAGCAGTCAAAGGAATAACAGACCATATCCTCAATTGGGGATGATTCATATTTGGCTATACTCTTCTACTATCATTTTCTCAAAATATTTTCTTGGAGCTTTTCTTCATCTTCTTTTTTTTTGAGGTACCGGGGCCATAGATTGAACCCAGGGGGACCCAGTGTGTGGGAAGCTGGCACTCAGTTGCTGAACCACATCAGCTTCCCTGAGTTGGTTTTTTCATTTGATTGCTTGTTGTATGCCTTCTTTTTTTGTTTTTAGGAGGCACAGGGAACTGAACCCGTGACCTCCCATGTGGAAAGTAGGTGCTCAACTGCTTGATCCACATCTGCTCTCCCTTTTCTTCTTCTTGATTACAACATTTTAAAAATATATAGTTTTATGCTGGAACTAAAAAGAAAGCATCCGAAACTACTTACAAAACAATTTATTTAGTCT
>PVKH010015344.1:0-16130 GCA_004027955.1 Chaetophractus vellerosus | reverse complement strand
ATCTTTAAAAAAAAAAAATTTGGTTCAAAGATGTACAAACCTAGTCCTTGACTTCAAAGAGTTTACAGTCTACTTGGGAGAGAATAATTAAAGATCAAACAATGTACATTAACTAAAAGTTCAATGTAAAGTAAAGTAGAACTGTCAAAAATTACACAGTAATTGCCAAATGTGTGGTAATTATAGGAATTATAGGAATTGAAGGAGGGGAGCTCACTGTGGCTGAGGCATCGTAACTTTTGCTGACTAGCAAAAGGAAGTGAGCTAGCATTTATTAAGTACCTGCTGTATGTTAAGCTCTGGGCTTTTTATTCTTTCACATTTATTCTCCCAAATAGAGTCCAAATCATTTCATTTTAAAAATCCATTCCATTAGTATTTTTATTGGGATGCATTAAGTCTATAAATTTATTTGGGAAGAAGTATTTCCCAAATTACAATATTCAGCCCACTTTTCTAGAACTATTATACATCTCTTCATTTACTCAACTCTTCTTTTATATCACCCAGTAACATATTTTACGTTACTTCATATAAATTTAGCACATTTCTCATAAAGTGGTTCCTAGGTATTATATATGTTGAATGTTATTATGTATAGAACTTTCCCCCCTATTATATATTCTAAATGGATATTGTTGAAAAACGATTTTTATATTGATGTTGTATCTGATCACTATCCTGAACACTCTTCCTGATTCTACAAGGGCTGTTTGCTTGTGAGGTGTTTTGATTGTCTTGGATTTTCTAGGCATATAGAAAGAGCATCTGAAAATAATAATGTTGTCTCTTCATCATCTCTACTTACACCTTTGCCTTCTCTCCGTTCTGTTTCATGACTCTTGTGTTGCTGGACCTTTCAGAACAATAGTCAACAATTTGGCAATATTTTATATCCTGATCTGATTTCTAATTTTACTATGAATGGTTCAAATTTAGGGGGTTATAATCTTTGGGAAATATTAGAGTCACCTTGAAGAAGACCTTCTAGGGCTGAAGCTCAGGCATGAGTATTTGGGGGAGGGGCCTCCACAAATAATATTCTGAAATATGTCAATTTTATTACTTTCTCTACTGATATGTATTATCACCATAAGTATCATATTATATGGCTAAGTGTGCTGCATGGAGATCATATTAAGGATCCTTCTATTCCCAGTTTTATGAAATATAATTTTAAAATTTTACCTACTGCTTGTTCAGTATTAATTGAGATGGTTCTTCTCCTTTGCCCTATTGATGTTATTCATTGTAGTAATAGCTTTCCTAATATTAAATTGTTCTTTGATTCCTAGGTTAGTTTATCTAATTGTAGAAGATAATTCTAAAGCTATTGGATTTCATTGGCTGGTATTTTATCTAGGATTTCTATCTTTATATTGATCTATAATTGTTGGGAGTATAAGTGTATGTGTGTGTGTGTGTGTGTGTGTGTGTGTGTGTTTATCAGGTTTGGGTTTCAGGGTCAGGCTCACTTCATTTAAAACATAATTGCATAGCTTTTCAGCTTTTCCTATATTCTGGAGCAAATTATTTGGCAGGAGAATTATGTGTTCCTTCAGTGTTTGAAAGAACTCGCCAATAAAGCTTTACGGCCTTTGACATGTTTTGTAGATAACTCTTTAATACCTTATAAAATTTCTTCCATGGTGATTGATCTGTGGGAAATCATTTTTTACACGTGAAAAAGGTGTCATTGTTATTTTCTGCAATCTGCTCATTATTGAAAACTTAGAAAATACAATAAACAGGGAGAAGCAGAAAAATAATCACCAGAGTCTGACAGTCCAAGACCACTACAGTTCCCGTTAACATATTTTCTTCCACTTAAAAAAAAAAAATTATAGTGCACACTAAATTTTGTAATTTGCTCTTTTCAATTAAGATAATAGCATAAGCATGGTACTTTTATTGTAAAAGATTGCTTAAAGTTACTGAATAAAATTCTCTGCTTTCAGGGTACTCTCTCTGGATTCAAGGTTTGCAGACTTGTTCAATGATTACATTCCAGCTCAACTAGATGCAAATGAAAAGAACAAAGGAAAGCTAATATACAAATGAATTGTCATTAAAAACTATCCTTCTAAAGAGCTCTCTGGCTGTATGTGCAAGAGGGAGCCAAGGGTAGAAATTTTCTGTGCCTTCCAATTTAACTCACTTCTAGTTTAATATTAAATATCCAGTTGGTTAAGAGTTGTATCATGTTACACTAGGATTCAGAGTTAATGAGAGTGGAGAATGACTCCATTGATCTTGGGGGATAAGGAAAGAAGAATTCCTGGATGAGCGGACAACTTAAATGTGTTTCAAAGGATGAACAGAAATTTCCAGTACAATGGTGGTTAGAAAACGCAAGGAAAGGCACAGGGGTTTGGCGGAATTATAAGTAGTGGCCTAAATGAAAACTATTAAGGACAAATGGAAGAAAATAAGCCCAAGAAGTAGGTGCACTTCAGATCAGTCAACAGCAACCACAGTGGCCAGTGCTCATGGAGCTGAGGGCAGCTGGATCCTCTAGCTTAGCTGTGCCTATCAGTATCACCCTAGCCTGCAGGTGCTGTCAAGCTGACACGTTGTTTTACTTTTCTTTTCTTTTTTTAAACTTAGATGCTCTTTTATCCTGATTTTCTCAAATTTTCATTTGGTCGTTATTTGCTGCTTAGTTGGCAACAATTGGTTGGTGTCTTAGTTTGGGTTCCCTGCGAGGCAGACCCTAAGGCAAGGATTTGAGGACAAATAACTTATTTGTGAAGGGATCCCCCGAGGAGGGGAGTGGGAAGAAAAGACAGCCAATATCATTACCACTGTGGGCAACTGAAGCTTAATCCCACCCATGTACTCTGGGGCAGGGAGCTGCGGTACTTAAAACTCCTGTCAGTTATTGGTTGAGGATTGCTGTAGGGGCAGCAGGTGGTTAGATCTCTGCACTTCTGACCTGCTATTGTGCAAGCAGAGTGGGCTCTGGCAGGCAGAGAAAGTCCTCAGGTAAAGATGAACAGTTGCTGGACACTGGAAGTCAAGCCAGCATTCACTGACATAGGTGCAAGGGTACTGTGTGTGGTACTGACAACTTCTGCTACAGCTGGATATTTTGTACCCCTCACATTATTTAATGAGATGAACTATTCATCAAAGCCACTTTTTGACTATTAGTCCTTGTTTCTTTTGACAAATACTATGTGATACCATAGAATCTTAAAAATCATAGAGTCCAATCACCTATCTTGCTTGAACCTCTTTGATTCCATGCCCATAAAATGCTCATATAGTCCCATTTGAACCCCCAGTGACTCAGTGCTTCCTCCTTCATAAAGCAGTCCATTCAGTCTCAGGTCTGCCGTGGCTTGTAGAATGTATCTCCTAATAGGCTGCAAAGACCTATTTTCCTGTGGTTTCTATCCAATGACTCTTGGGTGTGTGCTGAACAAATCTGATTTCTCATTTATGTGGGAGTTCCCAACCCTGGCTGTGTATCAAAATCCCCTAAGGGGCTTTTAAAGTATACCGATTTAGGGAAGGTGTTCTCATTCCAAGGCACCTAAATCAGAATCTCTCAGTGGTGGGACTGACAAATCTGTAGAATTATCCTAGGATGTCCTTACAGACCCAGCACTGCTTTTGTCCACAGATTGGAGTTTGGAACTGCTGCTACATAGAGCATCCTTCATTAAATTGTAAACTGCCATCACATCTGTCCCTAGAGCTCTCCGTTCCAAGGGAAGGCTTCCCTTTTTTCCTGCAAAAATCCCTTATATCATGTGGTTTCAGGCCACTTCAACATTCCTTATGCTCAGAGAGTGTAGAGCTCAGCAAAATTATTATCTAGGTCCTTCTAAATAGTATAATTCAACCACTGCAGCCTCAGGTCACTTAGCTCTTTTAGAAACCCACTAAACTATGGAGCCATGCTGAACTCACCACTGATAAAGCCTCTCAGCTCCCCTTTTCTTCCCTTTGGAAGTTGGGTTTTTATTTTAATTTGCTTCTGACTCAAGGATAGTACTCTATTGTTTTCCCTTTTCCTCAGAATTTTCAAAATTCTAATCTATCATAAAACTGATATTAAGGAGATGGAGTCAACTGGATTTGGTGATGGATCAAATATTTAGATGTGATGACCATGAAGGATCAGGGATACTGTCAAGAATTCTAGCTTGGGAGGCTATAAGAGAGGTCATTCCATTTATTAAAATTTGAATTTTAGGAGGTGAAGCAGTTGGAGGGTGGAGCAAAGGTGATAAATTCAGCTTTAGACATGTTGAGTTTTGGGTGTCTGTAGGAACATCGAGTAAAGACATCTAGTAGGCAGATATGGTGATCAGGAAGCATCTAGAGACATAGATTTGAAGGTCATAGGTTTCAAGATGATAGTTAAAGCTATAGAACTATTCCTTCTGGCTTAGATTATTTTTCACAGATTTTATTAACCCGCTTTAACAACCCTATAGTTATGGGGGAAAAGTAATATAGGGCTGTAACATGGCACTAAAGATCTTCCTCCAGGTTGCCATTGATTATCTAGAACATATTTCTCTATCATATCCATTAACATAGCATAGGAAATCTTGTCAAATTTCTAAATGTAATTCAGATATATTATTTCTCCCTCATTTCCCTGTTGTCCCAGACTAATAACCATGTAAAAGGAGTGAGGTCTAACTTCAGGGCCAAACCATTAGCAAATTATGTTTCTGTTTACAATTCTGGTCACAGATTTATTTGTTCATAGTTTAAGTAATGCCTTTTGGCTTGATCAAAAACCTTAGCATATGAATTGTATTCTGAGCTTGGCTGCCTTTAAGTTTTTATAAATTGTTTTAAGACATTTAGAGAACTAAACGTAGTTTCAATGAATGATGGACAGTCTTTCTCCAGGAAGAAACTTTTAGAGAAAAACACACAATTAATTTATTACTTTAGAAAATAAAAGTATAGCAGAAACAGACTTTAAGGTACAAGCTGTATCTCTTTCTCAACAGTCAGGCCTCAAATTGTGACATGGTGAAAATACCGGAAAGTGTTTTGGGATTTCATTGGAGAAATGGTCCCTTGGGTTGAATTCTCCTTTGACCTGACTTCAAACAGAGCTGAGCATCAGTATAGGGTTCTCCAGACTTTCAGTATGTTCATGATCACTTCCTTATTGTGAATTACTTTTAAATTATTCCCTTTGCTCCTGTTTACCTCATTATTCTTTGAGCATAAGTCTTATCCTCAAATAATTTATGCATAAAGGAATCTGATAGAAGAACAGAACAGGCTCACCAAGTGTCTCCTGCTCATTACAAGTGAATAAATAAATAGGAATGCCAAACAATCATTCTCATCAAAAGAATGTGGTGGGGGTTTTTCTAACCATCTCTAATAATTACTGAGGGATTAGGGGAATCTAACTACTGTGAAACTTGGCAGAGGCATATAAAAATCAGCACAATCAAATATCTGGGATCCAGCCTTGGTGGCATTTTTTGCTGCCATAATAAGCCTCTTCATGATTAATCATAGATTTTATGCTGTTGGGAGTCCAAATTCTCTGTGAAGACAGTGTAGGTTTGGGGGTGGGGTATATCTTTATGTGGGGCTAGGGCACTATTTTGTTATATGATACAATTCAGGGAATTGATATAATCTTTGCCTGCTAAGTGTCTGCTAATGTGTGTTCATGCAGTCTTAACGAGTAGAAGAATGAATCTCATTAGCCCATGTGGGCATTATATAAACATCTTTGTTCTAAACACAGTAGGCCAACCAGCTGAGCATTCTCATCTCCAATAGACTTCTTCCTCCTCTATCAAATCTAAGAGTCAGATACCAATCCAGTGTCTCCTTTCACTCTCACACAAAGGTTGCTCGCTCAGTCTCTTGGATTGTGTAAGGTGCGAGCTTCTGACTCCTTCTTGTGGGCATCCAAAGGCTCATACTTGGGAGAGTCACAGGAAGCTGAATTTCATCTTGGCACTTCTCAGTGGCTAGCACAATGCTGATTGATTGCTAGACACAAATGAGTCACATCTGAGGTTTAAACCCACTGTGATAGGCGCTATGCTCTTCTGCCTATCCCCTTATAGCAATAAGGGACCTTTCCCCCAGGTGTGGGAGTCCACCCATAAGGCAGCCCTCAGCTGTCAGCACTGTTTGGGAATCACTTTGACTAAAGAAAACTGCCTCACTAAATGTCACACCTCTTTCCATGAGCAGTCCAAATTCAACAACTGGTCAACCGAAGAGTATAAAGGCCCATCCTCCTTGCCCCAGCTCAGGACAGCTCTAGAGGGTTACGACAGCTCTAGAGGGTTACTCCAGCTCCAGAGCTCCCATGGAGTCACCCTGAGGCTTTCACTGGGCCTGACTCATAGCTCAGTGTCTCCCTCTGCCCGATCCTGATCCTTCCCTTCCAGAGGTGCTGTTCCCAGGAGGACTCCCATATAAAAGCCCTGCTTGCTAATCCCCATCTCACAGGCTGCTTCCCAGGGACCCACTCTACTTTGAAGTGTGTAAATGAGCTTTACTTTAGGTATTGGTTTTACCCCAGCTCATTAGAAAAAATAAGCTTTTAAAATAGAGGTTCCCAGACCCCTTTCCAAACAGGACTCTCCAATAGTGGAGCCTGGGGATCTGCCTTTGTTCAAAGCTCCCCTGGTGTCCTGATGTGCAGCTTTGTTTAAGAATTGCTGCACTAGACCATCCTGGCATCATGACTTATTGTGGAGAACTCAAGGTCCCAAGTCCCCAAACTGGCTCTTCCATTGCCCTGACAAGAAATGTGACAGTTATTAATAAGTTCAAAATGGATCACTTGTGTTTTACTTTTGGCTCCAGGAGAAATGTATCTCTGGGAAAGTTTCCAGGGTGTTTTCAGTTCTGCCCTCTAACAGATATTCAGGTCCAGCCAACAACTGATATGCACTCCAAGTCTAGCAGCTCTAATATCCTTCTTGACTCTGAGCTACACATGGAGGAGGAGAACTGTCTTTTTGTCACCAAAGGGACAGGGGAGCTCAAAGCCCCAGGGCCTTGATTTGCCAGCCAAGAACTTGCCAATGTGCTCAATGAGCCAAAAGTCATGTACCAGCTATTGGGAACTTTGTCCAGCCCAGCAGGCCTTGTCAAGATTTGCCAACATGAAGCAGCCTCTGGAAATCCACTGGCACGAATGCTTGGGTACCATATTAGAGTTTAAGAGCATATTAATTTTCCTGACAAAGGCAGGTCAGTTTGGTGAAATCAGTCAAATACTCAAGTTGGTCAAAGGTTCACCTGGGTCTTCTTTTGAGGAAAACATTGAAGTTGCAGATGTCTTTCAGGAGTCACCCACCATTTTAGATGGCTCTTTCTCAGTATGACTGTACCCCCATCCTACAATATCACCCTTACCACTATTACCTCTACCACCACCATCACCACCACTATCTGGTGCTCAGTTGCATAAGATCTTTTTGAGTCAGAATTGCATTATAGGAGCTATTAAATTAATCCTTTCCCAAGGAGCTTTTGAAGACCTTTGGAATAAATTTTCAATAGTAGAATTTCAATCATCCTGGCAGCCCATGAGGAGATATTTTTGAGCACAATATGTCTTTGCAAGTCACCATAGGAAAACATACCACCTTCTACGCCTAACTCTAAAGCTGCCCCAAGGAGAGAAGGATGTGGCTGTCTTGTGGTAGCCAAGAGAATTTGCCTAACAGACCTCTAACTACAGGGAGTACAGTTGAGTCCAGGTCCCAACTGCTGCACTTTAAAATCCATCACAGCATTTTCCCTGAAGCCATGCCTTCCATGGGCTTCTCTCAGCCAATGACTGAGTATAGAAGGGGTTCTAGGGCAAGCCCATTCCTGGGAGACACAAAATTTCTCTTACAGCTGACTTTGGATCAAGGACTCCCCAAAGGCCTAGCAGAGCCTTCCTTAGACTACAAGGCAATCTGGGATGCTTCTACCCAACTCGGCCTCCTACTCCTGCAATGCAATCTTCTTTGCTGGGTCATTAGGCTTACATTGCAGCCTGTCCTGGTTCCCTCCCCATTTTCTCTCATAGGCAGTTCCCCTAATAAAATCCTTGCACATTTAAGCCCTTCCTGGTTTCTGTTTTTCCATAAACCCAGATTAATTCACTGGTCTTCTGTCTCAGCTGCCCATATTGGACTATTAACTAATTACCTCCTTTCACCCTTTACCCCTCATTTCAGAAGAATTGGAAATGATCCTTTCTATTGGATGTTAGGGTTTTAGACCCAGGAGGCTTCAGAGAAAACTTGGTATAAGAAATAGCAACCATCCAAATAAGTATAATAGCTTTAAAGTTTAGAAAGAACATTCCTACTCAATATTCATTTCATCTTCCCAACTATTCTCTAAGGTAAGAGAAAAGGGAAGACACCACTGTGTTTACTGAGCACCTATACATTTGGCTCATGATTGTCTGAAGAAGAACATGAGTGTTAACCCAGTTTAGTGGATGAAGAATTCAAGGCACCAAAAGGCAATGTAATTTATTTAAACTCATGCTGATAAGAAGTTAGCCAGTATTCACACCCAGGACTGTAGGACCTCAAAATCTGTGTTCTGTCCAGTTGGAAAGAATAAAATAAGGATTCCTACTTCTGGCCTTTTGACTGTAGGGTGGAGAATGGAATTGCCTTTGCTGCTAGGTTAAGTACTATGGTCATTTCCTAGTTGTGCAGCAAAGCCAAGAGTAGCCCCTTCCTGCTCTCCTAATTATCTACACCAAACAATTGTGAAAAGAACTCCCAGAAGCACTAGACAGGGGCATTGCCCCAGCCTACCTGCTCAGTAAAGGCCAAAATTGATATCAAAGCTTGGGAGAATAAGCAGGAGGATGAGGAACTGCCTTGTATATGTATTAAGACCAAGAGACAAAACAACAACAAAGATAAAACCTTTATCTGGAAAGCGAGGCAAGAGTGTACCTTCACTAATAACCACAGCATTCTCTAGCATCCCCCTTGCCCTATCCCTTCTTGTCACTTTTGCCCTTTTGTGATTGTTTTCTTCCTCAGGTTTGCACAGACACTAATTTTATGATGATTTGTCCTACATTCAACAAGTTTGTGGTTAGGGGAATTTGGAAGGAGGTACACAGTCCTAATTGTCCCAGACACTACTCCACCCTGGGATAACTCTGCCTCCCTCGCTGAGGTGTGGGGGGGTGGCAGGTCTCATTCGGCCTAGTGGAAAGTTCAATTCCCTGGAGAAATTGCCTTCCAGAGATTTGGGGGAAGTGTATGCCTATTCTGTGGATCTGCTTATCTGATTTAATCTAATTCAGGAGGTAACCAAAGCATTTAGGAATGCCTTCTACCCTCTCTTCAGAGCCAAAAGGTGTTCTGTACCAAAAAAAAAAAAAAAAAAGTGATATAGAAGCTTTTAAGAAGGTACTACAGTTGCTGTTACTAGAGGATAACTTAGAATGGGAAGAAAATGATACCAATCCCTTTGCATCCTTGAGTCCTTCCACTCCCCAAATTTCATTTCATTGCATTCTCTAGAGCAGATATCAACAAACTTTTGAATGCATATTCCCAAACATTAAATACATTAACACACACTCCCAATTTTATTTCTTTACTTGTATATATACTGTTATAAATGGCAGAAATATATTATCGTTTGCTAATATTTCAAGCCACGATATGTATAACTGGATTAAGATTTATACTTAATAGTAGATATAAATCCATATTTCAGAGAATCTTTTATCATATCTAATTGTTTTAGCTGATCTCTTTTTGGACATGATTAGACTGTCATTGTTTATATCTTATAACAGGACTTACTTATTCTTGGAGTACAAAGAGTGTGAACTCAGACATTTGTTTATTTTCATTTGTACTTCATTAGTACATAGTATCTATTGGGAGACAATTCTCCATGGGTCTCTCATGTTTCTGCATGTCTTGCAAGCAGAAACCCTGACAGCTTTCATCTGGACTCTTTTCAAGGATGTTTGTGTAGTGAACAGGCTTGATGTAGAGAGAGAGTGTCTCTCTCTGGAGCAGAGAGTAGGTTTGTTTGGTACATATAAAGATAAAGTCCCCTGGGCAAAGTTGGGCAGGTTTTCTAGCAGCTCCATTATAAAAGATTAGGAATTTTCTACACTCAGGGTTCTTCAGCTATGACATAAACCCACTATGTATACAGCAACCACCTGGGCTGTTCACATTGTCCCTGTGGGTCTTGGGAGACAAGGGAACCAGGAAAAACATGAGGTTCATGCTGTATGTTCTGTTCTGAGAAATGAAGTCCTTTGTCTCTGACCCAGGAGTCTCATGACTTCTGCCAGAATCCATGAAATGTGGCAGGCTAACTTGTTAGTTTGTGTAGGTTGCAAATAGAGTAAAATCTCAGACTCTTCATAGTTCTTAACAAATGCATTTTTTTAAAGTGAGGCAAGAAACTTCTTTATTAATTTGTCTCTTTTATGAGTGGTAGTTTGGTTAAAACTAGATAAGATTGGCAAACCCACCTAACTGGGCACACACTCACTCATTTCAACACACCAACATGGAAACAGTGAGAGCCCCTGCTGTCTCCCTGTCTTTGTTGTGAAGAGCCCATTCTTTCCTCAAGATAAGTCACCTGCCTCCCTGGTCACTCAGACAGTATTATATACAGACTGAGGGAGGCCATGGGGTCAACCCATGTATCAGTCATTAATAAAGCTTGATTAATTTCTTTCCTTTTTAGAGAAAACATAAATATAAAAAGAAGCCGTAATGTTTTCTTTCCACACCCCCAAAAGACGAGTTTAGAATCCACTTTGGAGACCCCTCCTTCTGGATGCTTCTTCCTTGCCCTTAGAAATCCCACAATATTTACTGGCCACTTAGAATGGAACAGTCACTGAACTAAGCATTTCAAAAGACGTGTTTTGTCACTTTATACCACAACCGAGTGCTACCATTTAATCAAATGTTTTACATTTGAGTTAACTGTGACTTAGATGCTTAAGCAACTTTTCACACAGCCAACAAGTGGGTATCCGCCTCTGTTGCCCAAGTCTGTGCTCCGATACTGCCTCTCTATTACAGAGTGTGAGACTGAAAACTGAGGTGGCTGACTTGCTGAGTCCCCAGCACCAAGTCCCATGCATAGCAGTGCCTCTTAGGGAAGCACAGGATATGCCCTGCACTCTTTGTTATATGACTTGTGGTTATGAACAAAATTTGATTAATTTCTAGATAATGAATTTTGTCTTGTTCTGAAGTGATAGTAAAAGAAGAAACTTTTATATGATTTTTGCTTTTGTGTTTTGAATAAGCTTTTGGATTTTGAATATGAAGGTTAAATTTCCTACTTCATGGATTTGGAGGAATGGGAGAAATGGTAGGCAGATTTGGGGTAAGGGAGAAACAGATTAGTTTAGGAAACAAAAAGGAAAGGAAAGCCCACCAAATGACTCTATGACACCAGGACATACCCACCCACCATAAAGTACATACATGCGTGCAACATGATTAATCCCACTGGTTTTACAGTTAAGATATGATCAATTATCCCCCTAAACAGAGACACAATGGATCTGAGCTCTTGAGCTCTATCACACTGCATGCCTGCTGGTCTTTAAAAAGACTGATTATACCGACATATGAGAAGATCACCACTGTGCTCCACCACTCTTTTTCCATGTTTCTAAAAACAACATTTCAATGTAATAGAACATAAGGAAAGTTTCAAATGCTGCCAGGCAATCTCCTTCTTTGAAGTTTTAGAGGAGAAATAATCTAAGCTTCCAGAAAGAGGAGGAGTACTTGTGTCTGTGTGCATGGGAATGGGAGATTTGGGGGAAGGCCCCAAAAGCAAGGGGGTGGAAGAGACACACACATTCAGTAAAACAGGTATTTAAACACGTGTGGCAATTTGTTGTACAACGTAACAATAAAACATCACTAAAATGCCTCATTTGGATTCTGTGGTGAGGTAATAGAGGTAAATCTTTTTGGAGTTACTAAATACATATTTGTCCGAAGCTGCAAAGTCACAAGGCAGGAAAGGTTCCTGAGGATGGATGGGGCAGCTGGGGACGAGGGATGGTGGGGAGAAAGGCAGGACACGGGGCCGAGCAGCAGCAATAGGACTTCTGGAATTATGTCATTTGCAATTCATTTGATTTTGCTTCACCTCATGTGGAAGCCCTGTGATATTTCATTCACTGGCTGACCCTGTCTTCGCCACCTCCAGGATGATGCTGGCTTATGATAGTTTTCTGGTTCACAACAGTGTTATAAATGCTGGCAAGACTCTGGACACCCTTCTACCTCCTGGGACTGAGTCTCTTTTATTCATCTTCCCTAATAGATTGTGAGTCCCTCTCATGATATTTGTGAATTATCCTCACATGCTTTCCTTTAATCAGTCATATTACATGTGCATTAAATGTATATGTGTAGGGGGTGGCTGAGGAGGAGGGAGAAGGAAAGGAGAGCCAATGCTTATCATTGATGTGTCAGTAAAGATAATTGGGCTTTAATTCTTGTTTTTCCTGGCTGATTGTAGTGGCCAGACCCTAAGAAGATCCCTAATGATCTGTTCCTGCTGGCATTCACACCCTTGTGTAATCCTTTCCCCTTCAGTATAGGCAGGGCCTGGGACTTGCTTCTAATCAATAGAAATGGCTAAGGTGATGGAATAGCACTTCCATGATTAGGTCATATAAGAGCGTGACTTCCATCTTGCTAGAAAACTGTCCCAAGCAAGAGACCACATGTTGGAGAAGTCTGTGGGGAAAGGACCTGAAAGTGGCCTCTGGCCAAAACCACATAAGAGGGCTCCCCAGGTGAGCCTTCAGATGAAACCCAGCCCTGGCTGACATCTTTACTGCAGCTGGTGAGAGACCCTGAAACAGGTGATCCAGTTAAGGTATTTTTGATCTACAGACACTGTGTGTGAGCAAATATGTGTTGCTCTAAGCCGCTAGAGGTGATTTGTAATAAGTTTGTGGTGATTTGTTATTTAGCAGTAGGTACCTAATACACTTGTTGACTAACCTTGGAAAGATAACGTCATCTCTCTGAACCTTAGTCTCCTCCACATGGGACTTCTTTTGTGCCGGGTGCTGAAGTGAGTACCGAGTCTATGGTAGTGAATAAGAGAGGCAGGGTCCTACCCCTGTGGAGCCTCTAGTCCAGCCTCAGTGTGCTCACTTTATTGCTTTCTCCCTGCTCTTTGCATAGGAAACTTAAGCAATTTTGGACCTTTCCATTAGAAGAGGACCACTAGTAAGAGAGACAACAGGCAGAGCCGTTCTGGAAGCTCTTAGGAAGGGAAATCAACATAAGCAACCACATTTAGGCTTTCAGTTTTAATTTTTAAAATTTTTTCAAAAAATCACTGTGCTTTTAAAATAAAGGAAAATATAGGGCTTCTAATAAGAAAGGAGTATATGAAATGGAAAGGCGTTCTGTAACCAAAGCACATTCTGTTTACCTCTAGCTCAGATGGAAAGCCTTTTAGTTTTTCAAGAGAGGAGCCTAATTATGAGTAGCTCTTGATGCAGAGTCCTGGGACATTCTCTGTATGCTGGGATAAGTTCTGGGCTACAAAGAAGACTTCTTTGCCTCTTCATTCTTCTGACTTGCCCCACCACAGGCTGTAAAACCACTCTCAGAGAAGCAGGCCCAGTGCCCCCTGATGCCCATCATGGCCTCTTTACCCCTCCCACACCCCCTAGGTAACATTCTCCCCACACCACACCCCACAGACACCACTTTTATCCTCATCCACAAAAATCCTCACTCCACCTCTTGTCTTCTTTATTAGGATTCAGTGGCCTATGTGAAAGTGATTCTCTGAAAGGAGTCATAGCCCTTTTAAAAAGGCAGAAACTTGTCTGTCTTCTTCAAGGCTAAGTAAGAGCTTTGAAAATAAATGCCTTTAGCCATCCCTAGAAAGGAAATATAGGCACTTTCTTTCTTCTTGGAGATTCACAGCCTCATGTGCTCCTAACCCTTTTAACTAGTAGAATTCTGGAAATTGATCACCTAGTTCATAATTCCAGCTCGGCTGCTTATAGCTGAGTGGCCTTTGACAAATTATTTCATCTCTTTGTTCTCTGTTTATCAAATGAGGACAACAATAGCACCTACCGTATAGAGATGGTGTAAAGTACTTAGAACAGTACCTGACATATGGCAAGTGCTCTGTAAATGTTAGCTGCTATTATTAATGTAGCAAAAGGAAGGAACAAACAAAATCAGGCAGTTTTCATTTCTGATTACAGAAAGGAGGACAACTTCGTCAACATTTGTCCTTGGAGCCTGTGCATTTTGATTTGGATTTTCCTTTGCCCCTGTCTTTTACCAGCTCCGCCTCCTGTTCCCCTCTTGGCTAAAGCCCTTCAGGGCTTTCCCCACCTGGGATCACCTCCCTCAAAACCTCAGAGGTTACTTTCCCATTTCCTTCCCCATCAAATCTCTTCTTTCCTTTGTCCTTGTCTGTAGGGCTTTTGCTAGCATCTGATCGATTAATTTGTGCCAAAATTTTAATCACTCTTGGTTTAAATCAATTGGTCTCACTTTTTCCCCCTATCTCTACACCATGCATAAGAAATGCATAATATATCAATATAATATAAGATCATCCTTCACCACCCCAGTGATTTCAGCTATAGAGGTATAGCCTAGAGGAACAAGGTTTCACCCCCAAATCCCTCATGACTTGAGAATCATATCAAGTACTGCCCCCCAAATTTGTCTTTTGGCAGATACCGTTAATGACAACTCAAATAATGTCTGATAATGAAAATTTGAGGTTCTACAGCAGAGCCATATTTGAGAACTACAAGATGTTGGGTGGGAGTTTGGGAAAGGCATAGTTGATCACTTTTCTAATCACACATGTAACCTATCATTTCTAAGTTACTGGGATCACGTAGGCTCATTTTCCTCTGGCTTTTAAATAAAATGTTAGACTAGATCTTCAAGGCAACCCTTGCAAGTGAGTGCAGAGCTGGTTCTGGGAAGCTTGCCGGATCTTTGTTTATAAGCAGAAATGATTTGGAAATTCTGATTTCTACTTATTCAGGGCATTGCATCAGCTATTCACTGGGGAAAGCCTTCTTGCCACAGAGACTTCTGACTGACTGGCCTGGAGGGTAAGATTGAATAGGAAATGCTGCATGGGTTTCCTGTTCCTCTTCCTTAGATGACTAGCACAGAGTCATTAGCTGAAACCTGATACTGGCCCCAGGAAGTCCTTGAGGTCCCCAAATCCCAATCCTCATCGGAAGACACTACAACACAGATCTTCCCAGGAAGAAATATACCTCATGATCTAGTACTAACTTGGGTTGAATAGAGGAAAAGCATAATCATTGCATGGTACCTGACTGTGGGAGATGAATGAAACTCACAAGGTCAAATCCAATTCCCAGTATTTAATTCTGTCTCCATACAAACATCTAAGATGATTAATATTTTGGCATGAAAACAGTCTTCCATCCTGACAGGGTGCTGGTAAGATGGGTATTGCTTTAAAATATCCTGTAAATGGCATAATTACGATATATATAATTTTAAATTTACTAGAATAATAGTTGTCAAACTTTGCTGCATGTTAGAATCACTAGAGATGTTTTAAAGGCTCTATTTGCCCAGCATGTATCGCAGACCAATTAAAGAAGAATCTCTAAGGCATCAGTATTTTAAAGCTTCCCAGTTAATCCCAGTTAATTCTCAAACTGCCAAGTTTGAGAACCAGAGGGTTAGGAGAAAGGTATCTTTTGAAAACAAACAAACAAACAAACAAACAAACAAAAAGGATTTCAGCCCCACTGAAGACTTATCTTTAATACCTTTTCAGCTATATTATTCCATGAATTTAAAAATGTTGTTTTATCAAAAAGAAAAAAAAAAAATACACCTGCCAGACTATCCCTTACACCTGACAGTTGTAAAAATGTCAATAACAAAAAATCTTTTGGGCCCGGCTAGATAGCTCAGTGGATAAAGAGCTCGCTGGGAAACCACATGGGAGGCCCTGGGTTCGGTTCCCGGGGACCTCTCCTAGCGGGCAGACCGCCTTGAGAATGGCAAGCCGCCATGGGCGGGCCGGAGCCGCCGTGGGCAGGGCAAAAAGCTGCCACGGACAGGCAAAAGCCGCCACGGGCAGGG
>PVKH010015343.1:0-16124 GCA_004027955.1 Chaetophractus vellerosus | reverse complement strand
AAAATAATATCTTTATCTGGTTTTGGTATTAGGGTGATGTTGGCTTCATAGAATGAGTTTGTTAGCATTCTTTCCTGTTCAATTTTTTGGAAGAGCTTGAACAAGATCAGTATTAGGTCGTTATTAAATGACTGGTAGAATTCATCTGTGAAACCATCTGGTCCTGGGCTTTTCATCTTCACTTGTGATTGGTTTGTTGAGGTCTTCTAATTCTTTTAGAGTCAGTGTAGCTGGTTTGTGTGTTTCTAGAAATTTGTGGATCTCGTCTACATTTTCTAGTGGTTATTTTTGGCATACAGTTGTTCATAGTATCTTCTTATGATCTCTTTTATTTCTACAGGGTCAGTAGTAATGTCCTCCATCTCATTTATGATTTTATTTGCATCTTGTTTCTTTTTTTCTTTGTCAGTCTAGCTAAGGTTTGGTTGATTTTGTTGATCTTCTGAAAGAACCAACTTTTTGTTTTGCTGATTCTCTTTATTGTTGTTTGTTCTTGATTTCATTTATTTCTGCTCTGATCTTTACTATTTCTTTTGGCTTCACTCAGGATTAGTTTGCTGTTCTTTTTCTTGTTCCTACAGGTGTGCAGTTAGGTCTTCAATTTTAGCTATTTCTTCTTTTTTAATGTAAGCATTGAAGGCTATACATTTCCCTCTCATCACGGCCTTTGCAGTGTCCCATATGTTTTGACATGTTGCATTCTCATTTTCATTCATCTCAAGATATTTGCTGAATTCTCTTACAATTTCTTCTTTGAGCCACTGATTATTTAAGAATGTGTTGTTTAATCTCCATATATTCATGAGTGTTCCCTTTATCCATCCATTATTGATTTCTAGCTTCATTCCATTATGATCAGAAAAAGTGTTTTGAATAATTTCAATCTTTTTAAATTTATTGAGACTTGTCTTGTGACCACACATATGGTCTGTCTTGGGGAAGGATCTATGGGCACTTGAAAAAAAATACCCTGCTGTTTTGGGGTGCAATGCTCTATAGATATCTGTTAGGCCTAGTTCATTTATCATATTATTCAAACCCTCTGTTTTTTATTTATCCTTGTCCAGCTGTTGTATCCAATACTGAGAGTGGTGTATTGGAGTCTCCAACTATTATTGTAGAGACATCTATTTCTCCCTTCAGCTTTGCAAGTGTGTGCCTCATGTATCTTGGGGCACTGAGGTTAGGTGCATAAATATTTAGCATAGTTATTTCTTCTTGCTGAATTGTCCCTTTTGTTAATATATAATGACTTTCTTCATCCCTTATAACAGTTTTGCATTTGAAATCTATTTTGTCCAATATTGGTATCACTACTCCAGCTCTCATTTGGTTACTATTTGTGTGTAGGTTCTTTCTTCAACCTTTCACTTTTAACCTGGTTGTGTCCTTATGTCTGAGCTGAGTCTCTTGTAGACAACATATAGATGGCTCATATTTTTCTTATCCATTTTATCAGTCTATGTCTTTGGATTGGGAGTTCAAGCCATTAACATTCAATGTTCTTACTAAAAAGGTAATACTTACTTCGCCCATTTTTTTTAGTTTTATTTTCATTTATTTACCCCTCCCCCCTGCCTCCCGCTGTTGTTTGTGCTCATTGTCTGCTCTGTGTATCTGTTCATTGTGTGCTCATATTCTTTTCAGGAGGCACCAGGAACCGAACCTGTGACCTTTCATGTTGGAGGGAGGTGCCCAATGGCTTGAGCCATCTCCACTCTTGCTTGTTGTGCCTCTCATTTTGTTTCCTTGTTGTGTCTCTTCATTGCATCATCTTGTTGTGTCAGCTTGCCATGCCAGCCTATTGCATCAGCTCACTGCCTTACTTGTTTTCTTTAGGAGGCACTGGGAACTGAACCTGGGACCTCCCTTATGGTAGGCAGTCACCCAACTTTTTGAGCCACATCCACTGCCCACTTTGTCCATATTGAGTTTGGCTTTTTTTTTTTTTTGCCATATCATACAATTGTCTATATTTTTATCCTTTAATTTACCCTTTCTAATAATCTTCATTTATACACTCTTCTCCAAGACTCTCACCCTTGTTTTTTCCTTTCAGGTTTCAGCACTCCCTTTAGTATCTCTTCTAAGTATGGTCCTTTGGTAACATATCCTATTAGTTTTTGTTTGTCTGTGAAGGCTTTGAACTCCCATTCATTTTTGAAGGACAGCCTTGCCAGATACAGAATTCTTGGCTGGTAGTTTTTGTCTTTCAGTACCTTAAATACACCATACTATTTCCTTCTCTCCTCCATAGTTTCTGATGAGAGGTTGGCACTTAAACTTATCAAGGTTCCCTTGTATGTGATGCCTAGCTTTTCTCTTGCTGTTTTCAGAATCTTCTCTTTATCTTTGATATTTGTCATTTTGAATAGTAGGTGTCATAGGGTAGGTCCATTTGGATTTATTCTGTTTGCAGTGCATTGTCCTTCTTGGATATTGATATTTATTTCTTTCATCTGGGTGGGGAAGTTTTTAGTCATTATTTCCTCAAATATTCTTTCTGCCCTTTTTTCATTCTTTTCTCCTTCTGGGACACCAATGATGCATATGTTATTGTGTTCTGTGTTGTCATTCAATTTCCTGCTCCATTTTTTTCCATTCTCCTCTTTCTGTTCTCTTGTCTTTTCCAGTTCAGATGTTCTGTCTTGAAATCACTAATTCTGTCTTTGAGCAATTCATATCTGCTCCTATATGCCTCTAATGTATTTTTAATCACATCCATTGTGTCTTTCATTCCCATAAGCTCTGTTACATTTCTTTGCAAACTTGCAAATTGTTCTTTTATGCTCACCCACTGTCTTCTTAATATCTCATATCTTTTCAGTCATATTTTCTTTCATTTCTCTGAATCAATTTAGTACATTTGTGTGTTTATCATTGATCAATTGTCTTAAATCCTGTATCTCTTCAGGATATTTGGTTTGTTCCTTTGGCTGGACCATCTCTTCCTGGTTCCTGGTATGGCTTGTAATTTTTTGCTGATATCTAGTCATATGAATATATTGGTGAATTTACTCTGATAGCCAATTTCTCTCTCTTGCTTATTTTTATTATTTTTTCCCCTGCTCTTCTTTGATATTTGGTTCAACTTATACTAAGTCTTTAAAATTGCCTAGCTTAAGTTATCAAAATTGTGCCAGGGACTCACTAATGGGGTGCAGATTTTCTCGCAGAAGTTAAGGAACAGAGAGATCCAATTGCAGTTTTGTTCATGCAATTTCCAGACTTGTGAGCAGATGGCCATTGTTGGCACACCTTTCCACAGAGGTGTATCTCTCAGTTTTCCTTTGTTGTGGTCTGGCCAAAGCTGAGATTCAAAGCAAACTCCATAGGCCAAACTCACTGAAGAAAACCCCCTGACTTCCCCTTCCTTTTTCCTTTGTAGCAACTCATAGGGAGGAAGAGATCTCCTCCCTTTTCTTAGTCAGCTGTAATGAGCCAGGGGTTTTACCCCCACTTAACATGCCCTGAGTCCGGGAGGGGAGCCCTTCCAGGCTGCCCAGAGGTTTAGTAACTCACAGTTTATTGTTCCAGTTTCTTCATCTCTCTGTCCCTCATCCTGTCCTGTTCTGCTGACCCACTCAGGCAGCTTTGGCTCTTTCTCCATTGTTTTTGTGAGAGAACTAAGCCTTGTCTGTCTAATCCAACTCCTTCTTCCCACAATCCCCCTTAGCTTTCTCCTTCATTTTAAAGCAAAACTTCTTGAAGAAGTAGTTTATTTCACTATCTTCAGTTTTTCTCCTCCCTCCCTCCTTCTTTATTCTCTTTCACTTTCTCTCTCTTCCTTCCTTCCTTCCTTCCTTCCTTCCTTCCTTCCTTCCTTCCTTCCTTCCTTCCTTCCTTCCTTCCTTCCTTCCTTCCTTCCTTCCTTCCTTCCCTTTCTTTTTCTTACCCCAATCTGTAAAAACTGTCCTTGTAAAGATTGTCTGATCTCCCTCTCCCAAATCTGCTTCTTCCTCAGTCTACCTCATCTCAATTTATGACAATACTGTTCTTTTTTGTGTGTTTGTTGACCAATAAACTTGAAGCTATTCTTGATTCCTTTCTTTTTTTCACACTGCATACCCAAGACATCAGCAAATCATGTTGCTTCTACCTTCAAAATATATCCCAATTTTACATTGCTTTTCCCGTTGCTTCTGAGTCTAAGATATCATAATCTCTTTCCTGGGGTTTTACAACCTGCTCCTAACCAGTATCCTTGCTTTTGTCAAGTCTTCTACAATCTATTTTCAACTCAGCAGCCAGAGTAAACATGTTGAACATATTTCAGTTCATGTCAAACTTGTGCTAAAAATGTGCCTATGGCTTTTGATATCTCACAGTCCACAATCATCTGGAAAAACCCTATATAGCTGATACCTTCATACCTAACTGATTTAATCTCTATTACTCTCTCCCTTACTTATTTCACTTCAGCCACATTGGCCTCAGTACTGTTCCCAAAATATACAAAGCACCCTCCTCCCTCAGAGCCTTTGCATGTTCCATTCTCTCTTGGAATGCTTTTCCCCAATATCTGCATGGCTTATTCCCTTACTAATTTTACTTCCTTACATAAATATCATATTCTTAGTGAGACCTTCCTGGCTGACCTTATTTAAAGTTGAACCTATATTCCCACCTCAAAAATTCTATCCCTCCTTTCAACTTATTTTCTTCTCAGTACGTACCATTACCAAAATCATTGTGTATTTTTAAAATTACTTTAGTTCAATATATATCTGTAAAGAGTAGAATACAAGCCTTATGAGTGCAGGGATTTGTGGGTTTTATGCTTATATTCCTATCACTTAAAAGAATGCTTATTTGCTGAATAATTTAATGAAAGACTTGGCCCCTATCTTCTAGTTAAGGACTAGTTAGTTATCTATAAAGATGGTGATGCATGTCTTTCTCAAGAAGTTACGGTTTTGCTTGTTTTTTACCTGTTTCCCCTAGAAAAATAGTTGAGATAGCTATTCCTTCAAAAGGATCAGTTGATTAACTTCAGAAAAATAATTAGCATCTGTTGCCAGTAAGAGGCCAATGCCATTCTTATATCCCTGTCATTAGTTGCTTTCAACTTAAGAAGTGATACCGAATATGTGATTCAATTTTCACAAAGCCACAGCTCATCAAACTGACCTAATCCCTTCTCTAGTTAATATATGTTTTAATGTCTCTGAGGGGTCACAGTGCTTGTTAAAAATTCAGATGTATAGGTTGACAATGTACTGCTAAATTACAGATATAGTTTAAGTCTCTTTCTCCTCCACTTGTTCTCATCCTTTCTTTCTAGGCATATGATTTTAGTTACCACAGAGCATGAGGCATTGTGTTAGACTCTCAGGAAATAAAAATTAATAAAATGTAGGTTACTGTCGAGATTATCATTTATTATGGAAGCAAGTATTTATGATTGAGATCTCCCTAAGCTGTGAGGAGATCTCCCTAGCTCATTTTGGTACCTTGGGCATTTATGCAATACTGAAACAGTGCTAAGGAATCCTCAAGTATCTGAGAATATGGCCTGTACATATGTGAAATATTAACCATGGAAAGTTAGAATTATGTGAATCAGATGTGGGTCCACTCAGATACTAGAGGGACCATTTATGATGAGCCAGTCATGTAATAGTTATCTGATTCTATTTCTCTGGGCCCAAATAGAAAAAGTCCTGTTAAATACCCTTGCTTAGGCTTACTTGTCATGTGGCATTTTATTACTTCCATCAAGAAGTAGATTAACATGGATAAGTCTGTAATTACAATAAAATAACATGAAACTCTTCCTTTATTTCTCCTCATCACTGAGGGTATGTGAGAAGTTTGTAGGAAGAAGTTATACAAGCATTTGGTTTTTATGAGTGTGACCACCTCAGACTAGGATTTAAACATGTCTTTGCCATAAATGAGTACTAGTTTTCACATTACAGGTCTCCAGACCAGTGCCCACTCTTCATGCAGAGATTTCCAGATCAGCATTTCAGCAAATAATTGTATTGTTTTGCAATCCTAACCTGATACAGAGGCACATGATACATTTATGACTTTCTGAGGGCAAGAAAGGGAGGACGGAAGGCATAGATAAGGAACAAAAGAATGGTGTCAAGAGCAGGCAGAAACTTTTGTTTGGAATAACCTACTCAGAGAAAGAAAAAATATATATTAGTAAGTATTAATTGAACACATTTTCAGAGTTGGAGAAAAGTAAGGACCAAAGAGATTACTGTCTCATTTTATTTAACAAACTAATAGATAGCAAATCTGGGCTCAAACCTGTGCAATTAATGATTCCATTGCCTTAGGTTTCACAAAATAATTACTAACATTAGAATGTTTAATATATAAAACAGGGCTTTTGCTTGATCTGTGTTTTCTATATCTTCTCATTCAAAACACTAATAGGAAGCACTAGAACTAAGGACTGATTTAATTTAGGTTGATTAAAACTCTGGAATCAACTTTAATGTTAAGGTATAAATGAAAATTTTTTGATAACAGAAAAGGAAAACCATGCCAGAGAACTTTGATCAACTTTGATTAATTTCAACCCCAAGGTCTTTTTTTCTGACACTGTTTGTTTTATAACTTCTAGCCTGAATCTCTCAAATCATAATTCATCTGTTTATTACCCTTTCAAAATGTCTTCTAATTTTATAGCCAATGAAAGTAATCCAATTGCTATTGTCACTCTTCTGGTTTCCTTAGCTATTTCTCATCAGTTTCTTCTCATTACTCAGTATCAACTGGCCTATCCTAAACTGTAATCTTTCAAAGCAATAATAATATTATTATTGTCAAAAAAAATCTCGTGTTGGATCTTATCCAGGTGCAATTTGGTAAAGTATGATGCATTTTCTTTTTCATGTTTTCTATATATATTTATAAGATTCATTTCATTGAGGAGTTCTTTCGTTTGTTTGTTTTGTTTTGTTTTTTGAGGTACCAGGGCTAGGGATCTAACCCTGGACTTCATATGTAGGAAGCAGGCGCTTAACTGCTTGAGCTACATCTGCTCCCCTACATTGAGGTATTTTTTTATTTAAAATTTTTTAAGATTTATTTAATTTATTTATTTCTCTCCACCCTCTTGTTGTTTTTCAGTTGCTGTGTCTGTTCATTTGCCTTGTTTCTTTAGGAGGCACTGGGAAGCAAACCCAAGACCTCTGACGTGGAAAGGAGGTACCTAATCACTTAAGCCACCTCCACTCCAGGGTTTTGTTGTGTCTCATTATGTGTTTCCTCCCAACGTCTCTTGTGTCATCTTGTTGCGTCAGCTTGCCACGCATGCCCGTTGCGTCAGATCATTGTCATCTTTAGGAGGCACTGGGACCCAAACCAGCAACCTCCCATGTGGTAGGTGGGACCCCAGTCTCCTGAGCCACATCTGCTTCCCTACATTGAGTTTTATACCTATTATAATAAAATAGTTAAAAAACTATGCTCCAGTGGCTTCCAACTTAGTTTTCTTTTACTCTTCATAATGTTTATTGACTGGCATATGTTCCTCATCTATATGAGCCTAAAGTACAATAAATTTAAGTTATCCATAAACTAAACCAGACTTTTAGTGGTAAAATTATTTTGATTCAGATTGTAATATTTCTCACATACCTTTGATTTGCTATCAACATAAAATGCATTTATGTAGATAGTAAAAGTGGCTCTCATGATGAATTATATAATGCTGTACTCACCAAACAAGGAAAAAAATGCCATTTTTATTCATTTTATTTGATCCCTTCCATTGAAGTTATTCTTCTTAATATTGCTATAGAATCATATAAAATGTTTGTTGAAATTCCATATTGGTATATAATACATATATATTTATCATGTTCGTAATGTCCTTCATCTCTTTAAGATTTCACTTTTGCTCTATATCTTCTAAATGTTCCCTATTTAGGTGGGTTTGTTTTAACCAAAACAAAACACTTTTAAAGGCTATTCTCACCCCTTTTACAGTCAGATTTTGTTGTTTTCTGTCCCTGCTTTTGCTAGGAAGAGTGAATGTGTGATGTAGAGACATCCTGAGTGGCTGCACTAAGTCTGAGCATATCCCCTAAACATATTCTCTTTGTGGAGTTATTTTGCTGAAAAACTTTTACTGAAGTCATGCTAAGACAATCCAAATGGGTATAATATGAAAATTCTGTATACTTAGCCAGAACGACTACAGATTGACCTTTCATCAAGAAGTCTTTAGCAAGATTGAAACAAATCTGAAACCCTCCTGGTTGGAAAAAGACTTCTCATTAGATTACAAAATAAGTCTCAATATATGGACCTGTTTATGTCTAGCCACAGAAACTAGCTAATCTAATGTTTTTCGTAGAAACCTATGGAAAAAATTTAGCATGTACTTTGGCAATTAAAAGATTTGATGAGGTCAGAAAAAGCATCACACTTTTCCCTTCACCTACCAAGGAGTACCCATCTTTTGAAAGCAGATGAAAAAAGTTGCATAAGAAATTTAGTCTTATAATATATTATATTATGAGTTTAAACAATTGGAAAAATTGGCTAGACTATGATTGATGTGAATATTCTTAACAAATTTAGAATGATTCAGGACTAAATGAACAAATTTGATCTGGTATTTTTATTTAGGTCACTTTAACAATGACATATATTGTATTAAGTTATCAGATTTATGTTGAACAGACAAAACAAAACAAAAAAAACAAACAATAGCAAACATCAACAACAACAAAAACCTTGCCAAATTTTAGTAAACCTAGAAATGACAGACCAGAATGTTAAATTATTTGTAAAACTTTCTCTTGTGAGTTACATTTAAGAAAATGGGAAATATAAAGATTTAGTAAATGAAATCTTTAGGAACTTGACACCTACCTTCAGATATTTCAAGTGCTGTCACATGGAAGGAGGATTAAATGTTCCGTCAATGTAGGCCAAATCCTGTGCTAAGTATTATGCTCTCCTAGCTCCTATATAGACAGTAATGAGACCTGAGCTACAAATTAAAGTTAAATTCTATACATTACTACTGAAAGTCCACAATTCAGGAAAAGGCTGCTATCACAAGAATGATACCACAAGAATGAGCTTAAAAGGAAAACGTGAAGACAGTGAAATAGCAGATCAATAAGAAGTGGTGAAAGACTTATAAGCCTGAGAAGAGTTGCTGGAATCAGATGAGTTATTAGAATAGCTGGCTTTTTTTCCCCATTCTCAACTTTTGTGGGAAGTTGAGGACTGTATTAGAATTATTGACCTAGAAGGCTCATTATCAGATGATAAAATAAGACTCCAGAAAGGAAAAGTGATTTTGTAAACTCACACAATGAGTAAATTGCAGACCTTGGATTAAACTGGGGTCTCCTAAATCATTCAAGTTCTCAACGTATATATTAGAACTTAGCAACATCTGTTTCTCTCTCACCCTGAAGTAGGTATTCCAATAAAAGTCCTCATTTTCCAACACTCTCCATCTTCATCTTTCTCATTCATTTAACACACATTTATAGAAAGTCAGTTAACTTTTAGACACTGAGAACAATAAAAATCATTAAATTAGTTCTCTGTTCTTTAAGAAATTACAGTTGAAGTGAGCTCTTCCTTGACCACATTCTTCCAGTACTTTAACAACATTATTTAAATGTTGAAACATACACAGGCTTCTGGCCAAAATAGAATAAGAAGAAATAGATATACTTTCCCATCTGAAATAACTTAAAAATTGGACAAATATATGAAATAAAGGTTTACAAGACACTGGAACTCAGGTGATGAAAAATATAGATGACTGAGAGATAGGTAACAAATGAGAGAAGTCTCATGATAGCCCCAGCTTAATGGCTTAGAGAATTTCCAAGCTGCTGTGCAAGGAAGGAGAGCCCTTGTAGAAACCAGTGAACTCCCTAAGTTGAGGGGACAGAACGGAAAGTGCAGGAAAAAGAAGGCAGCTAGATTTTGCAGGACAAAGTACCAAAAAGAAGAGAGTTGCAAAGAAAGAAATCTCAGGCAATCTACAGATATTCTCCCTAAAGCATTCAACAGAGTACTGATCACTGTGTAAATGTGAGAAAACTATCTGTATTAGTCAGGGTTCTCTCAGAAAACAGAATCAACAGGAGATATCTGTCAATAATATGAGATTTTATAAGAGTCTCTCATGCAACCATGGGGATGCACAAGTCCAGGTTCCGCAGGCAGGCTCCAGGGGTTCCGACGAAAGTCCAGTGAAAGGTCCTTGATGAGTTTCTGGGAGAAGTTGGCGGTCCAAAGATGAGCTGGGAAATTCTCTCTGAATATTGAAATCACTTCCCCTTTTAAGGCATTCAACTGATTGGATAAAAGCATCGCCCATTGCTGATGCAATCTCCCTCACTGATGCAGATGTAATCAGCCATCCATGCAGTAAACTCACTGGTGACCGAAGTCCATAAATGCTCTTGTATTACAATTAGCCCAGTGCTTGCTGGACTAAACACCTGGACACAATTACCTGGCTGAGTTCACACATTAGCCTAACCATCACAGTCCACCCCTTGTCAACTCAGCAACCAAACACATTACCTTAAACCATACTTAGTCTCTAAGTAAAAACAATAACAGACAAGCACACATATATAATTCTACCTAACAATGTTCAACACGCCTGTGTACAGCAGGAAATGCATTAATTTCCTACAGGATAGGGTGCAAGTCCTTGGGTAATAGTCACTCTTAACTTGACATCCTTAAATATTATGACATGAAATGAATAAAACTATTCATATGATAGGGTTGGGGAAGAAAACAAAGAAATTCATTTTGTGTACATATACAATCATACTCATAATGAAACAAGTAAGAAAGATTCATAACTATTACAGTCCTTGTTTCTATAACTGGTATCATGGTTGAAGTTCATATTTATCACTACCTTATTCCATTACCCATTCCATATTCCCTTTGCCCTCAGCAAGCACTTTAGCTGGCCGTGGTTCTTTGCCTGGTGAGGTGACCAAACATACATTCCTGAAGATTCTGGGATATTGTTAGTACTCCTTAGATTGGTTTGTTGCAATTTTCCATTGACTTTAATCACAGGGCATGGCAGTACTAAAAGACACCCTAGAGGATCTCCTGCATTCCAGGCAAATTCTTCTTTACCCCCATTATGTAGATGTAGTCTAATTTCCCCTTGATAGTCAGGATTAATCACCCCAGCCAGTACAGTAATTCCCTTCTTTGCCTGTTGATTCACAGGTAAGAGGAGCCCAAAGTAGCCAGGTAGCAGTCGTAACTTCCAGTTCAATGGAATCATTGTTATGTTCTCTGGTGGCAGCACTCCTCCTTTTGGGACTAAAACCTGTAGACCAGCAGAGCTTAAGGTTGCAGGGACAGGAAGCAAAAATTTCCCTAGTGGGTCACTAGGAGTAATAGTAAGTGGTGCCACTCCCATTTCCACCCCTTGATTCCTAGACCCATGAATCTTGGTTATGGGGGAAACAGTGCCATAGAGAGGACACTGATTTAGAGCATACACAGCCTCCTGGAGAACATTGCCCCAGCCCTGCAAGGTATTGCCACCTAGTTGGCATAGTAATTGAGTCTTAAAAAGGCCATTTCACCGTTCTATTAATCCAGCTGCTTCAGGGTGATGGGGAACATGGTAAGGCCAGTGAATTCCATGGGCATGTGCCCATTCCTGTACAGCATTTGCTATGAAATGGGTTCCTTGATCAGAAGCAATGATGTGTGGAATGCCATGGCGGTAGATAAGACATTCGGTAAGTCCACAGATGGTAGTTTTGGAAGAAGCAAGCATGCCGGAAATGCAAACCCATAGCCAGAGTATGTCTCTTTCAGTTAAAACAAATCGCTGCCCTTTCAATGGTGGAAGTGGCCCAATGTAGTCAACCTGCTACCATCCTCGAGGAATGGTACTATTTCGGTGGCTGAGTGTGGGTCTCTGCTGCTGGCAGACTGGACAATCTGCAGTGGCTGTAGCCAAGTCAGCCTTGGTGAGGGACAGTTCATGTTGCTGAGCCCATGCATAACCTCCATCCTTACTTCCATGACCACGTTGTTCATGAGCCCATTGGGCCATGACAGGAGTGGCTGGGAGCTCATGATAGGCAACTCAGGTCTCATGGTAACTTGATGGCCCACGGTTAAGCATTCAGTCTCTACTAAAGCCCAGTAGCAAGCCAAAAGCTCTTTCTCAGAAGGAGAGTGGTTATCTGCAGAGGATGGCAAGGCTTTGCTCCAAAATCTAAGGGCCTGCATTGTGACTCCCCTATAGCAACCTGCCAAAGGCTCCAGACAGCATCTCTATTTGTAACTGAAACTTCCAGCACCATCGTATCAGATGGATTGTATGGTCCAAGTGGTAGTGCAGCTCGCACAGCAGCCTGGAGCTGTTGCAGGGCTTCCTCTTGTTCCGGTTCCCAGTCAAAAATGGCAGTTTTCTGGTCACTCAGTTAACGGGCCAGAGTAGCCGACCCAAATGAGGAATGTGTTGTCTCCAAAACCCAAAGAGGCCAACTAAGGATTGTGCCTCTTTTTTGGTCATAAAAGGGGCCAAATGCAACAGCTTATCCTTTACTTTAGAATGGATATCTCGACAGGCCCCACACCACTGGACACCTAGAAATTTCATTGAGGAGGAAGGTCCCTGTATTTTTGTTGGATTTATCTCCCATCCTCTCTCACACAAATGCCTTCAGTAAAACTAGAGTCTTTGCTACTTCTTGCTCAGTGGGTCCTATCAATATGATATCATCAATATAATGGACCAGTGTGATGCCTCGTGGAAGGGAGAGGTGATCAAGGTCCCTGTGGACAATATTATGACATAGGGCTGGAGAGTTGATATACCCCTGAGGCAGGACAGTGAAAGTAAACTGCTGGCCTTGCCAGCTAAAAGCAAACTGTTTCTGGTGGTCCTTACTAATGGCAATAAAGAAAAAAGCATTAACCAAATCAACAGCTGCATACCAGGTACCAGGGGAAGTGTTGATTTGCTCAAGCAATGATACCACATCTGGGACAGCAGCTGCAATTGGAGTCACCACTTGGTTAAGTTTATGATAATCTACTGTTATCCTCCAAGATCCATCTGTTTTCTGCTCAGGCCAAACAGGAGAGTTGAATGGGGATGTGGTTGGAATCACCACCCCTGCATACTTCAAATCCTTGATGGTGGCACTAATTTCTGCAGTCCCTCCAGGAATCTGGTATTGTCTTTGATTTACTAATTTGCTAGATAGGGGCAGTTCTAGTGGCTTCCGTGTGGCCTTTCCAACCATTATAGCCCTCACACCACAACACAGGGATCCAATGTGGAGATTCTGCCAGGTACTGAGTATGTCTATTCCAGTTATGCATTTTGGAAAAGGGGAAATAACCACAGAATGGGTCCAGGGACCCACTGGACCCACTGTGAGATGGAACTGAACTAAAACTCCATCAATCACTTGACCTCCATAAGCCCCTACACTGACTGGTGGACCACAGTGATGTAATGGGTCTCCTGGAACTAATATCACTTCTGAGCCAGTATATAATAATCCCCATAATGTCTGATCATTTCCTTTTCCCCAATGCACTGTTACTCTGGTAAAAGGTCATAGGTCTCTTTGGGGAAAGGTGGGAGGAAGATTAATAGTATCAATTTTTGGTAGTTTAAAAGGATCCCTCCCCAAAGGGACCTGGCCTTCTCCTCATTCAAGGGGCTCTGGGCCTGTCAACTCTCTCAAGTCTGGGAATTAATTAAGAGGCCGTGATTCTCTGCATCTGTAAATCAACAGTTATGGTTTTGTTCACTTGACCTAGAACTTTTCTGCTTATACCGATCCAGGAGAAATTTAATTGACTGCCCATGTATTTCACCTCTAGGTACCCCATGATCTACTAACCAAAGCCATAACTCCATGCGACTCAGACTATTCTGAATGCTGCTTTGAATCTGCCTTTCATTGTGGTAGCCAAGCCTACCTTGCCTTTGGCGTTTACTGCCAATACTTGACTTTTACTGGACCGAGATCCAATCATCCCCATAATGTTTAAGGATTCCAATTCCATCACAGCCCTCCCTACAGTAATATCTGGACTGCAGAGAAGAGCAACCACAGAGCTCTTCAGAGAAGATGGGGTTAGCCTGACAAATTTATTCCTCACAGTCCTGGTTAAAGGTGTGTCCTCTTGACATTCCTGGGGTAGGTGGGCAGGTCTCAAATGCTAAATCCTTTCTAGCATTCCAATCTCTCTAAGCCTTTGAATCCCCTCTTCTACTGTATACCAGGGAAAATTGGGCATCTCAACCTCAGACATGCTAGGCTATCTTTTGGTCCATGTTTCACTCAGCCACCCAAACAAACTGTTAGAGCCCTTTTTTAACCCCTCGAACTACAGCATTGAATCCAGAATTTTTGCTTAGTGGGTCTACATCAATAAATTCAGCCTGATCCAACTTTATATTCTTTCCACCATTATCCCATACTCTTAGTATCCATTCCCACACATATTCCCCTGAGTTCTGTCTATATAAGTTGGAAAACTCATGCAGTTCTTTCAGAGAATAGTGGACTTCCTCATGGGTCACACTTTGTATTTCACCTTTGGGAGCTTTGTTACAGTTTGATGTAATTATGAATTCCAAAAATCCATATTGAATCATGTTTGTAAACTGATCTGTTTATCTGGGCATGATTGGGTTATGATTAGGGCGTTGACTCCCCGCCCCTCATTGGGTGTGGTCTCAAGTATAAAAGGCAAGGCAGAAGATTTGAGAAGCAGATTTTTGAGAAGCAGTTCTGATGTTGGAGAGGGGGTCCCCAGGAGAAGACAAGTGAGCCATTTGCCTGATAGTCTACACCTGCAGCCCTGGGAGGAGAAGAACTCAAAAAGCCTGAACGCTGGCAAATGTTGGCAGCTGTCTTGCTTCAACACATGGACTTTGGTGAGGGAAGAAACTTATGCTTTGTGGTCTGGTAACTGTAAGCTTCTACCCCAAATAAATACCCTTTATAAAGACCAAACAATTATCGGTATATATTGTGAAGGCACCACTTTGCCTGACTAATACAGGCTTGTTGTGATTTTAGTCTAGTAATAAGTCTCGAAGACAAAAGAGGTGGTGGGGGTGGGTAAGGAGAAGGATTAGAAATGTCTTGCTAGCTACTAACCTCTGGGCATTCCTTTGCATTTTCTTCTGGTGAGACAGGATTAATCTCTTCAGGCAGGGGTTGGAAGGCAGATTCCTCAGGGCAGACTGGAGGTTAGGCAATGCATGCTGGAGTTTGGCTGGTGCCTGCCTTGTGTCTGGGAGGAGGTCCAGACTCCCTCAGGCAGGCCAGAGGCTGGACAGCGCAGGCTTCAGTTTGGCTGGTACCCACTCAGGGCTGGAAGGAGGTCCAGATTCCCTGGGGCAGGCTGGAGGCTGGATGATATAAGGTTGACAAGATGTGGTCTCCACAGGGCAGGCCATTGCAGGTTTATCTGGTAAAGTCTCAGCAGAATTTAGGGTTCCAATGTCCCCACCAATAGTATCATCATCCAGTATGTCTCCATCCCAATCCTCGGGGTTCCACTCCTTTCCAATCAATACCTTCATTTTAATGGCAGAAACCCTGTAGGGTTGAGATTCTAGTTTCCTCTGTAATTCTGCTACTTATACAATGAGAGTCTGGGTTTGATTCTCAGGTATCTCAAGTCTGTGGCTACAGGAGACAACATTTTCTTTCAGGGCACACATAGCAACTTTCACATCATTCATGCGGCCTTTAAGTTTCAAATTTGAAGACTAGCTCATCTCTTTCTTTTGTAACTGTATCCAGAGTATGTAGGAGGAGCCAGCCAACATCATTATCCCTTTTGACTCCACAAAATTCTGTTAAGCTTTTGAAAACACTCTCATCCAGAACCTTGCTTCTTATAAGTGTGGAAGTAGGGGAATCCAGTGATGCTATTTGTGTATCTCTAATGCCAGCTCATGCCATGAACTGTTAGCAACCTCTTCATTATTGGAAAGGGAGTCATTAGTGCCCTTGAGTACAAATGGAGTAGAGAGCCAATTGCAAAGCTCCCAGAACCACCTCAGACATCCCATGTTTAAGACTGTTCCTCGAGAACCACTCCCGGCACCAAGCTGTATTAGTCAGGGTTCTCTCGGGAAACAGAAT
>PVKH010015342.1:0-16128 GCA_004027955.1 Chaetophractus vellerosus | reverse complement strand
ATTGGAATTATGCTGTCACAAGGCAAGGATCACCCCAGGCAAGTGGATGCTTGAAGAGGCAACAAGAGATTCCTCCCCTAGAGCCTTTAGAGAGAAAGCATGGTCCTGCCGACACTTTGATTTAAGACTTGTATCTTTCAGAACCATATGACAAATTTCTGTTGTTTTAAGCCAACCTGTTTGTGTTAATTTGTCACAGACACCACAGGAAAATAATAAAATATATTTTACTAATTCTGGAAATTTCTCATCAAAACATTCTTTTGAGTATTGCATTTGCTCCATCCTCTCTTTTTTTTTCTTGAACTCCTTTTATACATTTATTCTTTCTGCTCTCTTAATCTTTATTATGATCTATCCTTTCATTTCCCTATGTTGCATTTTGTGTCCCCAGTTCTATCTCCCAGGTCATCCAACCTCTCTTCTCTGTATATTTTTAGGTTTACCTGCCCTAAGGGGCTTTACATTTGACAGTCTACATTTTACATTTATGGAATAAAATTTTGGCTCTTTCTCGAATCTGCTTATACTTTTCATATCATCTCATTCTTTGTCTGGCTTTAATTTTTATTCTTTGCTTTTCATCATTTAGAATAGACTCATTTTTATACTCTTTTCAGATTATAATATATTTAGCTCAGAAATTATAATCATGGGTTCTAATAATTTTTATAGTGTTTATTTATTCTAAGTTATGGTTGATTGTTTCGTCATGCAATTTGAATTTCCTCACAGTTTAGTAGATCTGTGGCTACACTTTCCAACTTGGTTTGAGGAAGCCTTTCCCTATAAGACATAAATGAGACCATCTCTTGGCCCTGAACAAGCATTGTACTTCAAAGCTTTATTTTAAAGATCCCACACCTCTCTAGTAGCAGTGACAGCATATACCTACTGTGGCTTCCACGGCATCATCTCACCTGCTGTTGTGGGATGCCACAGCTACTTGCAAGTTTACTGATACACTAGAAGGACTCACAAGACTTAGTAGAAGGTTAGAGTATTGACTAAGGTTTATTACATCAAAAAGTTACAGAGCGAGAAAAATATGAAAAAGATATGCAACAGGAGTAAATCCAGAGAGGCCAGGTTCAGGCTTCCAAGTTCTTCCTGGGTCACACAGTACACACTTTTCTCTCTAGCAGTGAACTACATGGAATATGTGCAAATTATCTTGGCCTAGGGAAGCCCACTTGAATATTTTTGGCATTTATGGAGGTCTGGTCATTTTGATATAGCCTGCCATTCAAGCAGCCATAGAATCAAAACTCAGGTCTCCAACAGTGAAAGCAGGTATATTGTCAATCTTGATGCTGAAACAAAACACAAAATCCTCATAGGTCCTAAAAATTGGGACAGAATGCCCTATTGCTCTGGGTATAAAAGGCTACATCATCAATCAGTAGCATAAAGAACATTCTGGGGAAGCCGATGTAACTCAACTGATTGAGTGCCTGATTACCATGTATGAGATCTCAGATTTGATTCTCAGTACCTCCTAAAAACAAAAACAACCAAAGAAAAAAAAAACTCTCATTGGGGAAGAGATATAGCTCAGTGGTTGAGTGCCTGCTTTCCATTTACGAGGTTTTGTGTCAATCCCTGGTACCTTATTTAAAAACAAAACAAACACACACACACACACACAAAACATTCTAAAGGTCAAATTTCCAGTGTTATGGTCTAGAGTCATTTATGGTCTAGGGACATGCAAAGACTGAACATTTAGATCTACCAAGCTTTCTTTGCACTTACCCTTTTATAAGTTTTTCATTTGTTTCTTTATTTATGTTATTTAGACATTTTACTTTCTTGCTTTATTTTATTTAAAATTTTAAAGTATTTTTAGTAGAACCTTTTGTGTTTTACTTTTAGGGTTTCTTAGTTCTCCATTCAGCCCTTTTTATTTTTATCTTTCTTTATATGAAGGGCCCTTATATTGGATTGAACAATTAACTGTGCATGCCTGGGAGATTCAGAGTCATCATAAAAAACTCTGATGAATGTGCAGAAGCTTGCCTACGAAGCTTGCCAATGTTTAATAGCAAACATTTTACACTTTATCTTTTGATATACATGCACTTGTTAAAAACTCTAATAGAGAAATGTGGTTCCAGAAGTGAATGAATTACTCAGATGTTAAAAAAAAACAAAAACAAATAAAACAAACTGGAATTAAAAGCTTTTGTATATTATTCTGCTATTTTTATCAATTGCTCTACAAGTCATGCCAATTCAAATGAATGGGGGAACATATAGGCAAAATATATACTCTTTAGACTTTCACAAAGTCATAAATTCTCCTTAAGATTTCATTTGAATTTTTATTGGAGGTGTTACTATCTTAGGAAAAATATTATGCTGTATGTAATATCACTTAATATTAAATCTATATATTTCAAATCCTTCATATTTACATTTGTAGCCTTAAATATCTTAATTTTGAGCTTACAGAATTTTGTTTAATAGTTACTTAGCTGTTCTATGCAAACGCTTTATCGCCTCAATTATAACTGAAGCTCCTCTAGGATTGTTTCTTCAGTTATTTTCCTCTCATCTGGCTCTTTATTTATCCTGGTTCATTGCTTTGTATCCAGGGGGCTTTTAATAAAAACTTAATAACAACCTAATTCTATAATTGCTGGCAAATACATTTCTAAAAATCCATTAAAACATAATTTGAATTAAGGTATAACAGAAATAGCTGAATTACTAGGACTATGACTAAAAATTTACTTTACTATTTATTCCCTTGCCTCATTTATTTTTTCCTTCACTCAGCACTTATTACTGGGCAACTACTATATGGCCAGTACTGTTCAAAACACTGGGGATAGAGTATTGAGCAAAACAAATAAAAATCTATTTGTCCTTATGAAGATTGCTTTGCAATGTGTTTTGGATCTACCCTTGGAGAAAATTATCATGCAACACTAGTGCAATATTTTTGTGCAGTAAGATATTACATGAATTTTTGGATTGTTGTGTTGCTCCTATAAAAAGAATGTGTTTTATTAAAAAATTAATGAATGAGTGAGTATAATACAAAATGTTGGAAGCTCAAAGACTTTCTAAGCAATTTTCTTACCTCTCTGGGCTTGAGTGATGTTACAACCTTGTTTGATAGGGTCATTCCTGTTTTATAAAAATAAGCTTATTTCATTAATTTATGATATTATAATTTGATTCAATAAGCAAAAATAATTAAATCTCTTTGTTTAGAAAGCAGAGTCATGAAGGAATGTTGGCTAACATCATCCCTCTACTGGCTGAGAAGTGTGTCTTAATACTAGGAAGTAGAATTGAATAAATATGTCCTAGACAGATTGGAACAAAGACTGTTCCTTTTGGAAAGCTTTTAAATGTCTAAGCACTTCATGGGTCGTAGATTTCAAAGACAGATTTGGAGATAATAAGTGAAAGATCCAGGCTAGGACATTTTTATTTTTTTTAACTTGGTCCTTTAAGTTAAGTGAGATAACATGTGTTAGTTGTGGCACACAAACTGTACTTTTAAAGGCAGCTTAAAAGCTCTAAAGATGATTTACACTTTTCACTTGATAGTGGGCATTTTCATTTGTTTTTTTCTTCTAGTAAAGCTTTTCTAAGATTTTCTTTTCTTCTCAGCCCTTCCTGAGGCAAGAAAGGGAAGGCTGGAGTGATATGGACGTAGAATGAGAGCTCCCCAATGAGAAAAAGACATTCAGGATTAGATGGTCATTTTCATGTGGTTAGAAGATCCTCTCTATTAGGAGATTCATCTTCCAGGGTAAACTTGGACTTCTGGTGTTTTATCAATTCAAGTATGTGCTACTTATTTCAATTCTGGTTTATAATGCCACCCCTACCTATTACATTTTTAACATTGAGTATCTGTCCACAATGAGCAGAAGTGAGCTTAGTAATAAGTATTAATATTTCAAGAGTTGTCAGAGCAGACGATTTTCCCACCAAAGATTGCACACACATCAATGAGTAGACAGAAAGCCAGAGCTGACAATCTTGCTTGGTTGTCATGAGTAATTATTAGTAAATACTCTGCGTGGGTGGAGCTGAACTTGACAGAAAAGGAGGGTTAAAAGTATAGTATTACCAAAATAACCTTTCAGACTTATTTGGGAGCTTTTAATACTGATAGACCTAGCTAACATTTTCAAAATATTGATATTTTTCATAGGGTAAAACACAATAAAAATAAAATAATAAAAAACAGAATAACAATAACAGTATAATTGTTTCATATTTTTCTGACTGTATTTCCTGGTAAAATACAAAATGAAATTATTTTTTTCTAATAATGGTGGACATAGGCCTTAACTTTGAGAAAATGAACCCTATGCTTCCTTAATATCCATGAACATACTGTGTTCAAAGCTCCCTTTCACTCTCTGTTAGGTTGAGCTTGTGTTTCGTAAGAAAGACCTGATTGTAGTAGCTCAAACAAATAAGATTTTATTCATATCATGCAAAAGGATTCTAAAGGTGAGCACTCTAAGGCTGGAATTCTGCCTCAGTAATGATATTAGGGAACTTGTCTCCTACTTTTTGTTATATTTGCTTTAGTAATAACTGCTGCACTCCAAATTTTCACCAGCCTTTCAGGAAGGAAGAAGAAAGAGACATTGAAGAAGCAGCAGCTAACCTCTGCTTCATTTCATGAGCCAGAAACGAGTCACATGGACACTATTTGGGGGGTAATGGGTTTGAAAAAAGTATAGAGTATTTGTAGAGTTTTCCAGCCTCTATATTAGAGGCAGGGTAAAAAATTTCTTATTGAGTTAGCCAACTTACTGCATCTGTCATACTTTCTTATGTAATACCACTGTACTTTTATCACCACACATTTCTCACTTTTTTAATGCTACATTTACTGATTTCTCTGAATTAAAATTCATTTAAATTCTTCCATTTGTTTTGGAGTTGCAATGGCAAAGTACATCACCCGGATTCCCAACTAAATACCTATTGAGTTAAATAAAAACTTAAAAATAAACATTGAAATAAGAGATAAGACAATATGGTGTATTTGGGGAGAAAAAAACAACCAATGATAGATTTTGGGTTGGTTGAGAAGCCCGTTTATGACCTAAGCACTCTTTGCCCTGAGGACAAAGAGCAGCATGAATGGCTGAAAAGAAGATATAAGGAAGATCGTATTCATTTGCACTGTCTTTTCACTACAAAATTTGCCTCTTATAATTCAGCTCCAATTTTCTACTGACTATTCCTAAGGCAGCCAGGTTTTTTGGTTTTTTTTTTCCCTCAGTGAGGTCTTTTTCTGCATCTATTCAGAATACAATGAGCATGTAATATGACTGGGGATTGAGGGAAATGGACAGCACCAATTCTATACTGTCATGTCAAGCTATTTGTCAAAAAGTATTCTATGCCGAGGTGGAGTCAATATCATCACTATTAGGGATGAATGCCAGTGTTTTATTCTTCCTTATATTGCACTAGTAAAGAAAATCCCTCCAGAACTACAAAATCATCGTTAGGTACTACTATACCCAAAGAATCTGGCAGCAGAGTGATCCAACATCTTCTTTCAGAGGACCTGCATTAGTTGAATGCCTGCCAGGACCTGAAAAATTGCTAGGGAGTTCAGACATTGTGCTATAGAACAATGCCTGAAGAAAAGTAGTATATATGTGGCCAAGAATTGCTCATTCATTCTGTCTTATGGTACGCACTGGCTTGGAAAGATAGTTCCACAAATAAAGTTATATAAGTTAAGACCTGTGTGGTATATACAAATCACAGGACTAATCTAGGACTAAAAATCCTGATTATATTAATACTGGCTAGACAGCAAAACATTTGCATTTTTTGTTTGTTGTGATGAATAGAGAAATAAGTTTTGTTTTAAACCTGGGTGACAGAAAAATCAGAGAAATAAATTAATTGTGATGTTTTTCTCATCTGTAACTTAATGTAAAAGAGATAGAGGGCACATACATACATCCTGCCCTCATTTCCAGAAACATAGAATTGGTGTCCTAAATGTTCCTTTGAGGCAGGAGAAGTATTTGTTTTTTAAAGTCATAAATGGCTCACAAATGATCATTGAGGCTATCACACATGCCCACAAAGTTATATTTGGTCTATATAGTATAAAAAATTGAACCAAGGCTTTGGTTTCAGGAGACATCAAGTAAAAATCCACATTTCTGAATTCTCTTTCAGAATCAGTAACTCTGGTTATACTATTCCCACATTTCTGTACAGCAACATCAGTTGGAATTGAGCAGTGCCAGTCTCCTGTAGATTTGACATTCATGCTACACACAGGTTGCTTCAATCATTTATATTACTGCCTGGTCTCTGCAGAAGCATCAAATAATATTTTAAAAATCTTAATTAAAAGGAGAGAAAATTACAATGGACCAAGGTGAGATTGGAGCATCCCAAAACTACTCATGGCGTGGTGGCTTGATTAGTGAAATTATTTTTCAGGATGTTCAGTACATTGCATTTAGAAAGAGAACCGTATTAGTGAAACCAGACTAAAAGTCAACCAGCACACAAAATTCTGTTCCATGGATCTCAAACAATGTGTGGGATGTTTTATTTGTTCTCTTTTGGTGTGTGTGTTTATTAAGTTATTCTTCCATTGAGGTGAATATAAATACTATCTATATCTCTATATGAAGCCCTTTGTCCTCTATGTCTTTATACAATATTAGTTATATAATATGAACAATAATCATATCGGTATGCCTCATGTCTTCCCTCTGCCTTTCTCTGATTTGATAACTGATTTTATCAACATTTTTCTCATTATTTTCATGTATATTCTTAGAACACATACACACTAATATAGTAAACCACTTCAAAAAAAAATCATGTCTGAAAATTTCCTTATGCCAATCAACAGTCCTCAGACTTCACAGAAAATGTCTCTTCTAATTTTTATCATCTTTGATTTATTCTGCTTGTTTTAGAATTTAAAACAAATGGAATCATACAATATGAAATATTTGTGTCTGCTTTCTTTCAATTAACATACTATTAATATGTAACATAATCACAGAAATTGTTATTGTATCAATGATTCAGTATATTTTATTGCTCAGTAGTATTATAAAGCATGAAAATATAACATTATGTTTATATGTTCATTCAGTGATGAATATTTTGGTTATTTCCAGTTTTGGGTTATTATGAAATACCCATTAAAAATTGTTGTCCATGTCTTTTTGTGGATATCTCTCTATTTCCCTTTAGTTAACAACTAACTAGAAAATTGCAGTATCCTAAGGCAGATAAAGATCTAAGTTTTTATTTAGAAAAATGCAAATTTTCCAAAGTATCTCTAACATTCTACATTCTTGCTTGCATGAACAGGAACTCCACCTGCTCCATGTATTCACTAGCATTTGATGTTGTCAGTTGTAGTAATTTTAGTCCTTCCATTGGGTGTGAATTGTAATTTCATTGTAGTTACTATTTGCATGTCTCTGATAACAAATGACATTAAGCAAAGTTATGAAGACATTCTCCTTTGTTTTCATCTGTAAACTTTAGTTTTAGCTTTTACATTTAGGTCTATGACTTATGTGGGTAGAGTGAGGTGGCAATCAAGGTTAATTTTTCCCATCATTGAATCTTCTGGATCATATGGCACAAGTGGCAGAGCAGCTTGCATGGCAGCCTGGGACTTGTTGCAGAGGCTTCACTTGTTCTGTTTTCCACGCAAAACTAGCAGCTTTTTGGGTCACTTGGTAAATGAGCCAGAGTAGTACAACCAAATGATGAATATGTTTCCTTTGAAATTCAAAGTAGGCTTGTGCCTATGACTGTGCTGGTCACCTGACTACTAAAAGCCCTTGCTCTGAATTATGTTATCTAACCACTAGGGTTTTTGATGGGAAGTCAGGTGTTAATTTTACTGAGGATCCCTTGTATATGTTAAGCCTTTATTCATTTATTTATTTATTGCTGCTTTCAAGATTTTCTCTTTCTTTGACACACATCAATTTGACTATAATATGTCTGGTTGTTGATTTCTTTTTTGAGATTTTGTGGGGATTATTTTGCTGTCTTTAATCAATGAATATTGATTTGGTGAAATATATGGGTCTCCTACTTTTATCTCATAATAAGAGATTTGACTCTTTTTTTTTCCCTTGATGCTGTACATGGAAACAGAATATACCAGAGCACAAAGCCATGGCAAACCAAATGGATTTACTTATTTAATTCCAAATAAGATGATCTTCATTCTTTCTGTCAGGGTTGTTACTTGATATGGACCAATGACTATGGAATAGTGATTGAATTATTTCATTCTGATATTTTGGCAATAGCTATTTTCATGGAGGTTATTATAATTTTATCCACAATTGTGTTTTTGGTGTTTGAGAGAAGATAACCTCTTTCTAAGTTTATCTTTCACCAGACCACAATGAATCAAACCCAGGCTTAACAAAGAAAACAAATTAGAATTCTTTGATTATCTAGAATGTCTTGGCAGCTTTGAGCTAATGCCATAACTGGATGGAATATTGAAGTTACTGTACTAGTGAGTTATATATTTAGGAAGAAGGATGCATGTGTATATTTGTTTGGCCAAATAGAGAGACTGTAACAGAAACTGTTTAATTTTTCCCCAGTACCTGTTCTTTCCCTTTTCTTCAGTAATAGAACTTTGCATTTTTTGATGGATCCTTTTGACTAGAATGTGTAATGCTGGTTGTTTCAAACTCAAACTGACATCTTGAACCATAGAATGGAGGTCATTTCCTGAGTATAGAAGAGAAGTAGATAAATGAATCTTGGGACTCTGTTAATTGTGGAGGTTCATTACCAGTCCTGGACTTCTTTAAAGCACTATTATTTTGTGTGTTCTGTCACCGTAAGCTCATCTAATTCTAACAGATAGATAGAATAATTGTTGAACATAATTTTTCAGTTTTCATTCCTACTTGAACTACACAGAACATTGAAAACATGAATATGTAAATAAATGAATAAATGAATTAATTAAATCTTGCTCTGTATCCAGAAAAATAATAACATATTTATGCAGAATTTTAAGAGCTTTTGAACACTGTCATTTATATCATTGCTTCTCAAACTCTTTTGTGAGGAACTTGATACTTTGTTTTTTCCCCTAACTTTTTGTGAACCAGTAATTTTGTAAAATCAGTAAAAATGTTGCAGTTGTATTAAATTACTATAAATGTTTCTAAAAACTTACCTTCACTTTCTGAACTTGTTTCTTTTCTGAACATTAAGAAAATGTTTACAGACCAGCAGCAGTCCACTTATCAATCTTCATGTATAACTGATATATTTTATCTAATTTTATCCTTTTCATAATCACTAGGCCAGTTAATCATGTAAGCACTCCATATTCCCATTAAATATATAAGCCAGCATGGTTATAGCAATAGTGAAAGGCATGATTGTAAAAATGAGGTCTTCTAAATTTTATTACAGTGCTTTTATTATTTTTGTAAAATACATATACTATTTGCAATCAACTGTTAGCAATGTTTTTGTTTACATATTGCAATTTAATTTAGATCAACCAAAAATAAAGTTAATTACAAGAATTATAAGTAAATATATTGTGGCATAAGTGGTCATCAATTCTTTTTTCAGATTCACTGTAGAGTGGAGACCAAAAATGAAATAAATTTCCAATCAAATTATAATATTAGGATTTTGACTTGCAAAATACTATGCATCCATATAGCATCTTTTGTTTTAGAAAGTAGAAATAATTTCAACCTTGGTCTATTTCTATATAAAGGATAATAATCAGTGGAGATATAATCAAATCTGTTTTTAAAGGAATTTTTTCCATATTCATTGTGATGAATTATAAAGCAGGCAAGAGGTATGCAACTTTAATTCAGCTCTCTCTTGGTTGAGTATTTTTTAATCAACATAGCCCCAGGGTGTCTAATTTTCTCCTTTTGGTATGATTTTTCCTCATTGAAAAACAATTGCAGTTGATAATGGTTGTTATAATAAAGGTTAGCTTTTATTGGATTTTTTACTCTGATCTAAGATCTAAGGTAGTAGTGTCACATTCACATACATTTGTATGTGAATATACTCTCCCTTTCTCTCTGTGTGTATATATATATACATCTGGAGATAGAGATTATATGTATATAACTAACTATATATAAGGTGTATACGTCTATATATCCAAATACGTATGTTAAGTATGTTTATAGCCTTCCTTATTACCTCCCTAAACACAGCTTATATATTCAACCATATAGCTGCTGGTATTCAGTTATTAATAAGATGTTCTTCAGTTATTAATACAATATGTTTGGGAAAATAACAGCAGAGCAGGTAGTCGTAAAATAGTGGCCAAATAGTGGCTTGTAAATTCAGGCAGTTTTCTACAAGAAATGAATCTATATATTGATATACTTTATATCATCATGGATATAGAACAGTAGAGATTATAATTATTTATTTCATACTTTATTCTGTGATTAAGAATACAATGTAGTTAAGTGATATAGCCAAGTATGCACAACTAATTAGTATAAAGCTAATTAATTAGTTAAAACTAATAAATAAATACTAATTATTATTAGGATAACTCATAAACAACTCTATGCTTAGTTTTATTTTAGTAAATATTTGAAATAGCTATTTATTTTATATTTTCATATAAAGTAATGTCTCTGACCGTATAAATATATGAAATAAGATAGATGAAGTTTCATGATATTTTGATGAAATATCAACAGAGGCAATCACAGGTAATCATGGCATAAATGTGACCAAAACAGAATTTGACTCCCAGTTTAATTTATCTCCAGTGTTTATTACTTATAATGTTAAATTGCAGAGAGTTGTTTTTTTTACTTATTTGTATGATCTATTATCTATTTTTAATGAAATTGTTTTGAAGAGTTTGACATTTTAAAAATTTCCAAATTCTTATAATGTATGACGTATTACAAAATACCATTCATTAAAATATCATAGGCCAGAAATATATAGCTATATAGAGAAGCCTCCAGCATGGAAACTGCAAAGGAAAGTGCATAAGACATTTTATTCCTGAGTTAGACTCCTGAGATTCAAACTATAACTTGTGACCTGGGACATGTTATTCAAATTTTGAGAGATTCAACATCTTCATCTGTAAGATGGAGGCAAGCATAGTACTCACTTAATATGTAGGTCTGAGAATTACAGGACCTGATAACAAGTAAGCATCCGCAGGCTGTCTGGAATACAGAATGGCTTCAATAAATATTATTATGAATATTTTATTATTATTGCAGTTACTTACTTGTGGTTTAAGATAAAAAAGGAGGAATTTTGATGAAAGAGAAATTCATGATTACTTATCCTTAATTATGGGACCATTTTAGTGAAATATAAAGTGGCTAATTACTCTAAAATAAAATTTAAATAAACAGTTGCATTTTCCAAAATGCTGATTTAATAAATGGATAGAGTAATAAGCCCAAACAAAAGTGGGGCTATTTTGGGGAGGGTGGCATGAGGATCTTTTATATGCATTAATGTACTGTGTATCTAGTTTATAACACCTAACATTCACTGCCAACTGGATATCTCTAATTAGTAATTCAACTCTCACCTCACATTCAACATGAATATAGATTTATTCCTTTCCACCCTCATTTTCTCTAGTTTCTTCTATAGTACTACAATAGTTTTACTTTTATATTTGTAGGGTTTTGGTTGTTTTTTTAATGGTGAATGTTAAGCAGAATAATATCCACTCAAAGAAATCCAGGACCTAATTCCTGGACCCTGCTCATGTGAGGATAAAATGAGAACATATCCTTATCTACAGGATTATATATCTATGCATATATAGAGAGGCACACATGTACATAAACACATATATACAAGCATAAATGATGCATATTTATTCATGTGTATATAATGGCTAGAGAAGGGCCTTACAAGTATTAAGGAACACAATAGTATTGGTAGTTGTTTTGTTAGTGCATCTCTTGAACCTGAAATGAGAAACTTCTGCTGCTATCACAATCTAGCTATCTGATATTCTGAAATGATGTGGCAACTACCTTTGGAATAAACATCTATTTCTTGTCTCCACACTTGCCTACAGTACTCAGTTTACAGTCTCTGCTTGTCGAGGTGTAGAATGCTATAAGCATTCTTTTCTATTTCCTGCCCAGTTGCTTTCTGAGAAGAGTATCCTCCAAATGGATGGAGAAAGAAAAATGCTTATAACTGTTGGAAAGACACAATTCTCTGATGATGTGGTGAGAAGAATAATGGTCTCCCTAAAGAGATCCACAACCTAATCTCCAGAACATGTGAATACGTGACAATATATGGGAAAAAGGACTTTGAATATGTGATTAAGTTAAAGATCCTAAAATGATGAGTTTATCCTGGATTATCTGGGTTTTCCCGGTGTAAGCACAAAGATCCTTATAAGTGAAAAGAGAAGGTAGGAGAGTCAGATTTAGTAACTGTCAGAGTAGTCATGTAGTCTTGTGACTTTAGGAAAACCCCCCTGTGAGAGTGAAAGAGGTAAAAACCATACACACAGAAAAACCATTTTAAGGAAATAATGTTGTAGGCCTTAGACAAATAACACCTCAGTCAAATAACATAATTTGGACCTCACAGCCACTGAATGGGTCCAGGGATCTCCAGAGACACCCACATTATACTTTGAGAACTTTTATTGTACCTGTCCTTTGGTTTACTTTTGTCAGTTACAAATTCCCTCCCAATTCATTTTATCATTCTTATCCATAACTATTCTTTTCTGAATTTCCTTTCTTACTTCCAATCTAGAATGTCTAGATCAAGTTTATCATTTCAGTACTGGGATTTGGATTTTCTCTTCCTTTAATAAACTGCATGGAAAAGAACTCTCCAATAATTAAACCAAACCTGTAATATGTTAGATAGGATGCTCAATACTTACTGAAAATATGCCCTACATTTAAAAGATATGAAAGAATTTTATTATAGAGTTTCCATGAGTGAAATATCATTTCTGTGAATATTTATCCTAAAGATTTAAAAGAGAAAGGAGTCCATTTGGAGAGTTCCTACACATTTCTGAAAGCTAACTGCTATTTAAATTAAAAAGTCATGTGAAAAAATTACATAATAGCAAAATATATTTTATTTGGTGGTAGATGAGGATTGTGATTAATAATATAAATACAAGAATGTTACTTTACTACAAGGTGTTAAGAATATGGTGATGAACGGGAAAAATACAACAAATGTAACTTATAGACCATAAAAATTTTTTAAAAGAAATTTTATGCAGGTCATCACAGTACATTAAAGGGAAAACTATATAATTATCTCAATAGCTTTAGGAAAAGCATTCATATTTTTTTTTTTTTTAGCAAACTAGAGGTTAAAGAGAATTCATCTAAGGGGGCTGGCCGGCTGTAGCCCAATTGATAGGGCACCAGTTTACCACATAGGAGGCCCCAGATTCGGTTCCCGGGGCCTCCTCGAGCTGGCAGACCACCTTGAGAAGGCATAGCTGCCACGGCAGGGCAGGCCCCTGAGAGCAGGGCAAACCCCCGCAGCAGCTTGCCGCTCAATGAGCTGACTCGGCGGGTCACCGCAGCGGGGGGAGACAAGCAGACACAGAAGAACGCAAAAATGAATACAGCAAGAACAAGCAGAAAGGGGGGGGGATATGTAATAAATAAAAAATAAATCTTTTTAAAAAAAGAGAGAATTCACCTAAGAAAATGTTTCTATCAAACTCACTAGTCATTTTGGTCATCTTAATACTTATTGGGGAAATTGCTGCCCTGCTTCTACCTTCTAAAGCTTCCCACTAATTGCAAGGAAAGTATTCCCAGTGGCCAGTGTTGGGCAGTTATCTCCCTTAGGCTTAAAACTGGTTCACAGTAGGACTTTAAACAATTAACTCTCAGGCCTACTCTACCATGGACTGAACATCCACTCTCTGTTCCATTTATCATCTCTAATTATTGCCAGCATATTGTCTACTATAGCTCTCAGGAGGATATATAATTTTTATAAATAATATTATAAAACTTCCATTAATGAAATATTTGTAATAATAATATATTAATACTACTTGTTTTTTTTAATTAACATATTCCTAGAGAGAAGTAAAATCCAGAAATCAATTATCACTCTTCCTATATATATTAAATATCTAGGAATCAATTCCTAAGTCCCTTCCTCTCCAGTTTCTTATTCTGTTTGTCTCAGCCAGAAAGTCTCATTTTCACATGTGCTGAGGTTTAGCATTTGTTTAACAGAAGTGAGCTGGACTGTGTTCTGCCACAATGGGTATAATTTTTTCTGACCTTAAATTGAATTAGGAGAAATCTGACATCAATGAAAGGATTGTGAAAAAAGGAAAACTTATTATTACATTACATACTGAAAGTAGCATATAGTATCCTTTCCTACTTGTCATTTTTAGGTATTTTTCACAATAGGCCTAAGTTATCAGGGCTAAATTATAAACTGTTTTCTTCCTTATCCAACATATTTACAACTTCATAATATCTATCATTCCTGAACTTGTGTCCCTGACATCAAATTCTAAACTAATTATGAGCTCTCTGCTGTGAAAACTTCCTTTCGCCCCCATGAACAGAGTACCAGACAATCTGCAGCAGAGATATTTGCATTCTCCATAGAGCCGGTCTCATGCTTAACATGTTCCTGTGGCATTTTAGTACAGTGTCAGATGAACTACTGTTAGTGCCTGATGCTCTGGAATGTCCTCAGTGTATTAAATATGCTGAAAGATAAACTTCTCTCACAATCTCATATATGTTTCAGTTAGAGAATCATGGACCACAGATTCCGGAACGGAAGCAATGATTAATGTTTACCGAGGCAAAGGCCTCGGGAGGATAAATAATTATGCTGTAAAATTTCTTCAAAATAATCCTTTGCTCAGCTTTTGTATTTCTCTTATTAAATTTGTAGCTTTAATGGCTTTAATGGCTGTATCTATATTTCCTTCTGATGACTCTAATATAGTGACAGGATATAATTCACAGGTTCTAACCCTGCTCATGCACTCCATTAAGGAATAATTATTGAGCACATACTATGTGTGGACCCTTCAGGCAATTGTAGCTCATCATGGAAAAAATAAATAGGGATTTCTGTCCTCATGGAGTTCTTCAAGTTCCCCCTGCTCCATTCAGCAAGTCTGACAGACTATTTTTAACATTTTAATCATCTTCTTAAGCTGGTTAATTTTATTTTTTACCATATGTGGAATTTTTGAGAAAAATGAAAAGGTAAAAATATTTCCATAAAATCAGAAGTTAATCAATAACAGAATTCCACTTCTGGATGAAGAGAAAATATCACAGAAAGGGGACCTGAAATGCAAGCATGAATGGTGAGCATATTCACTGATTTTTTTTAAAAAAGAAGTAACATAAAATCTCTCCAGATAAAATAAAAACATAATGATAATAATAATGTAAATTTGAAAAGGAAGAAAATTTCAGAACCAAAACACTAGGCAAAATTAGCATACAAATTAACAAGAAGTTAATTGGCTTTAAAGTTCTCTAAAGTATTTGCATTTGTAAGGAAAAGAGTACATTTAATTAAAAATTGACTTTAAATTTGGCATAGTAAAATTTCAAGGACAGTCATTAAAATAAATCAGAATAAGACAAAGACAATTAGGAACTCTAGGGAAAGAAGAGAAAATAAAGTATACATCAAAAAAGAACAAAGGAGAAAAGAAGCATAATAAAACAGATAAAAAGAACAAAATAAGGTGATAGGTGAAGAAAATATTTAAATATCCCAGTAATCAAAATAAATATGAATTGATTAAACTCATCAGTCCAAAGAAAGTTTTTCAGATTGGATTAAAAACCAGGCTATAAACAGATACATCTATGTATAAAACCTGAAAGTAAAAGAATGGGAAAAAGTCATACCAGTAAAACAATAATCTAATGAAGATGGCATAGCTGCAAAATATTAAGCAATTAAGCACAACAGTACTTGAGAAAATAAGGATGTACAAAATGGGTCATTATTTATTATCACAGGTTTAAACTCAACAGGAAAAAATTTTACCCTTGCATGTACCAAATAAAATTACTTCAAAATGTGTTTTTATTTTTAATGGAAGAACTATAGGGA
>PVKH010015341.1:0-16137 GCA_004027955.1 Chaetophractus vellerosus | reverse complement strand
GTTAATGAATCAATGCAAAGGATTTTTCAGATACTGTTTTCATTACGAATGCCCCATTTTCCATTGGTAAGAGCAGAAGGCCCAAGGATTGGTAAAGGAAGGCGTTTCAGCACCCAGGGTGGAAAGGCCAACTCTGACCTGCCCCCTTGTGTGTTGGGGGGAGGGACTCCTGCCCACACAGGCCCTTCCACTTCCCGAGGGTTTCCGGGCAGCCTCTGAAGAGACGGATGCACATCCCAGCCCCATCTCGTGCCCTCTGCAGAGGTGCATTGGTTTTGGGTTATTCAATTCCACCTGAGCAGTCATTCATTGCAAATAACCCGTTTTACCCTCATGTGTTGCGGAATTATCCAAGAACCAATTTCTTTTCATTTTAAAAATAGCTCCTCTTATTATTCTTCTGAACAAACACTGAGCACCTTTGTTGATTTCATTTGATTCACCTAATGGATGCTAATATTTAAATTCTGTTACACAAACAGAGAAACAATTCATTTCTGCAACTTCAAAAGCAAGGTTATAGTCAACTCCAAAGATTGACCCACCAAGGTTAAAGTACCATTAAAAAAAAAAAAAAACAAACAACTTCTCTACAATGTATTGCCAACCCCTTGATTCAGCAATCATTGACTGAGGGCCTAAGAGCCTTGGAGATGGCTAGAATTAAAAATGCAAAAAGACATGGTTCCTGCCCTCAAGGAGCTGGCTCTAGGATTATTACTCCTCTGGGAGGCTAGTTATAATCGCTGCACTTTGTTCAACATTGCCCTTTTTAGTTTTACTTATTTCAAAATGTAGGGTCTATAGGCAGTCACGCGCACTTTATTCTGTTAACTAAGTGTAATGTCACAAGACAGGTGTACTCTTACATGGCCTCAACAGAGCATCTCTGGCTACATTTGAACAGCACAAGGTTTGGATCTGGGAAACACAGTTTTGTCCCTCGTCCCCGGGGAGACTGACAGCAAATGGAATCAGATGGCACAGCTGTGACTCCCAATCTTTAGCAGTCTGAGAGCCACTGGCCCACCACTTCTCCTTTGTGGCTTCTTTTGATCTTAAGATTTGTCCAGCAAACTACAACATTTGGAGTTCTTTCCTATTCATTATTTCATTTTATTCTCTTGACAACACAATAAGGCAGTAAGATAAAGTGTGTTAAACCCACTTTGCAGATGAAAAAACTGAGGCCCAGAGATGTTAAGTCACTTGGAGTTGGAATCTAAGACTCCAGGCCTTCTGAGATCTTCTCTGGGATTGCTTACGCCAGCCCACGGGGCCACTCTGGCACATCTGGTGTGTCCAGTCGTTCACGGTGACCAATGTCACAGAGTTGATTCGATCACTTCCATGAATGCTGCCTTGACCTTTTTAATGATGTGAACAGAAAGCTTTATATTTGGAAGGTGTTTTCCAAAAATAACTATTAAGTTCTTATTTTCTTGAATTGTGATTTCAACTTAGTGTCTTATCTGTTTCTAACTTTGGACATGGGGTTTCTGAATTTGCACAAGCAGATGTGGTATACCACCTGCCTCCAGGTGAATGCCTAAAAGCTGAAGAGAAGCAGACAGGTCTTTAAGGACACTATTTACATAACCAAATGAGACGGAGAGAAAACTGTCTGAGACACCATTTTCCTCAAAGGTCAGATCTTGCTTGACATGTTAACAACCCAAAAACCTGAACTCAAATGCCATGCACTAAGAAAGAGGTTTTCCCAGTGGAAGAGCACTGTGGTTTCCAAGAGTCTAAGATAGGCAAAAACTTTTAACCCAGAACTTTCAGACATGCAAAAACAATGATACTAAGGAGCTTAAAGTAGGGTTTAGAAGCTATGGAGAAATTTGAAAATTTTGCAGTTTACCCAACTGAACAATGAATGAAAGAAATAGACTGCAGTAGCCTCCCTCACTCTTTCCATGTTCCTTTTAAGCTCAGAAGGCAATTTAAATTGTAGAGTGCCAGAACCAATTGTAGATGGTTACCTACAATAACCACACAATTTATTGGGAAAACACAGCCCCTATCACTATGGTTGCCTGGAAGGGCTCCATGGTATATATCCTTTGCCGTGAAAAAAATGTACCTTGTACCCATCATCAGTGGCGTCTAGCCTGCCTTAGACTCCACTGAAATCACCAAGTCAACAAGGGAAATTATGCCTATTTTTTTTCACAGGTGTACATTTTTGTGCAGGTATGTGTAGGTGGTTAAAAATGATGTTCAATAGAAGAATCCCATACACAATCAAGATTGAAAGAAAAATCAGTTGCAATTTTAGCATAACAACAAGGAAATGCAAATTTAAGGAAGAAATTTTCATTAGCTCAGTTCCTTGGTGACTAGGTATTAAAACATATTTGAATGCACAACACCCCAGTGTTTGGGGAGCTCTGAAACATAAAAGGTGTGAGTTATAGCCAAATCTCCCTGCTGTTTTTTTGTTTTTGTTTTTGTTTTTTTGCTTCTCAGTTTCTACCCCTTAAAAGTTCAGGAAGATAATTCTGATAATATTTGAAACATGTCACATTTGGAAATTACTGCCTTGCTGCCTTACACTGTCTTTGTCCAGGGGGAATTACCTAGACTTCCATTCATTACAGAGGGCATTTGTTTAATCGCAGAATCGTGGTTTCTGCTTCTATTTATTTGCCACCTGAAGTCACAGTCCTTTGTCACAGAACAGTCATTTCCACAGCAACCAACTGTGATGTCACAATTGAAGGGAGGAGGGCAGTTTAAAAAGGAGAAAGAAAGAATAGTTTTCAGGCCAAGATTTCTAGGTTTTAAAAGCATCTCTTGAGTAATCAAAATCAGAAGAGGAAAAAAAAAAAAAAAAGAAGCATGACAAAGCTGCATTTCTTCAAGGTCCTGGCTGTGGCATTTAAAAAAGAACATTTCAGCAGAAGTTTAAGGGCCGCCTGTTGTGGGTTTGGGAAAGAGTGGAGATTTTTATTTCATTTTGTTCTAATTCTGTGCCACTGATATCTGCCAGTAAAACACATTAAACATATTCCAGAAAGAGTTGATTTAGTAGATGAAAAATATGTCTCCTGAGACCGGGGAAGGTACATTTTCTGTCTTGCTATCATTTCCATAACAGGAACAATGTTTACATTTCCTCAGCCCGTGGAGTGCCTCTAATGTATTCATGTTCCTTCTCTCTCCAGAGGCAGGAATTGAGGTATTTGAGATTTTATTTTTCAGCTACCGCATCAAGCACTTAAGATCTGACAATTGTGATGTGTATTCTCACTTGGTATTAAAAAATAAGAGCTTCAGTGTTTGCATTTGATTAGAGCCTCTCGGCTTGGTGGCTGATTAAGCAGGAACGGGGAAAGCAACTTTTCTTCAGAAATGCAGCCTTTTGGTTAATGTAGTGTAAGATTATTGACGGGTCTAGTCACATAATTTTTATTAAATTGAAGAGATTATCCCTGCTGAAGGATCTCACCGTGATAGCAAACTCTAGCTGTAAGAATGAGACCTGACACTTCTCAAACATGCTGCAGGGCCCCAAATGGTCTTTTTTCCCCCTAAATACATATTCAGTTCCAGTAAGGAGAGAGCTTCATTCAGATATTCAGCATATTTATCTGAAATTGAATGTGTGTAGGTGTTGGATTTGGTTTGTTTGTTTGTTTGTTTTTTTCGTTTGGGGGGTGTGTGCAAAATCATAAACATTTGAACCCTGTGGACTTTAGCTATTTTCTTTCAGTGTAAAAGACACATGCCCTCTTTTTTCTAGTTGCTTAAAATGCAAACACAGCTTCTCTTCAGACAGCGGTGATGTCGCCCCCAAGGAGGTCATCAGAAAAGGCCCCAACTGAAAGCCTGGAGTGCCACACGATTTGTTCATTTAACAAGCATAAAATTGCTGCCTCTTTCCCCCAGACTCAAAATAGCTGGGTTATCCCAGTTCTATGAGGGGAAGACTTCAGAGATATGAGGAGGGAAAGTTGAATAAATGAGCTTTAAGAATTGAAAACTGCATATTCCACGGACTGAATCACATTAGAAAGAACATGTACTAGAGAGAGTGAAAAGCACTTTTTCAGAATACAAAAGAAAGCAAGAAATGAGCTGTTTGGGGAGGTTTAATGAGTTAATGTTTGGCAAGCTGTGCCATCAAAACAAACTATGTAGAGGTGCTATTGTCACTTATTACTGTTATTAATTAACAGGATGAATGCCACACAAAAATAAGCTTTGTGGTGTGCTTTCCTTGCTTTAACACCATATGTGATGTCTATTGCAGGAGTGATTCGGGAAAGTTACCTCAAAGGCCACGACCAGCTTGTTCCTGTCACCCTCTTGGCCATTGCGGTCATCCTAGCTTTTGTCATGGGGGCCGTCTTCTCAGGCATCATTGTCTATTGCATCTGCGACCACCGGCGCAAAGACGTGACCGTGGGGCAGCGCAAGGAGAAGGAGCTCACCCACTCCCGCCGGGGCTCCATGAGCAGCGTGACCAAGCTCAGCGGCCTCTTTGGGGACACCCAGTCCAAAGACCCGAAGCCGGAGGCCATCCTCACGCCGCTCATGCACAACGGCAAGCTCGCCACGCCCAGCAACACGGCCAAGATGCTCATTAAGGCCGACCAGCACCACCTGGACCTGGCAGCCTTGCCCACCCCAGAGTCCACCCCAACGTTGCAGCAGAAGCGGAAGCCCAGCCGGGGCAGCCGCGAGTGGGAAAGGAACCAGAACCTCATCAATGCCTGCACCAAGGACATGCCCCCCATGGCCTCCCCTGTGATTCCCACGGACCTGCCCCTCCGGGCCTCCCCCAGCCACATCCCCAGCGTGGTGGTCCTGCCCATCACACAGCAGGGCTACCAGCACGAGTACGTGGACCAGCCCAAAATGAGCGAGATGGCCCAGATGGCGCTGGAAGACCAGGCCGCCACCCTGGAGTATAAGACCATCAAGGAACATCTCAGCAGCAAGAGTCCCAACCACGGGGTGAACCTCGTGGAGAACCTGGACAGCCTGCCCCCCAAAGTTCCCCAGCGGGAGGCCTCCCTGGGCCCTCCGGGAGCCTCCCTGTCTCAGAACGGCCTGAGCAAGCGGCTGGAAATGCACCACTCCTCCTCCTACGGGGTTGACTATAAGAGGAGCTACCCCACAAACTCGCTCACGAGAAGCCACCAGGCCACCACTCTCAAAAGAAACAATACTAACTCCTCCAATTCCTCCCACCTCTCCAGGAACCAGAGCTTTGGCAGGGGAGACAACCCGCCACCTGCCCCACAGAGGGTGGACTCTATCCAGGTGCACAGCTCCCAGCCGTCTGGCCAGGCCGTGACTGTGTCGAGGCAGCCCAGCCTCAACGCCTACAACTCACTGACGAGGTCAGGGCTGAAGCGTACGCCCTCACTAAAGCCGGACGTACCTCCCAAACCGTCCTTTGCTCCCCTTTCCACGTCCATGAAGCCTAATGATGCGTGTACATAATCCCAGGGGGCGGGGGTCAGTGTCGAACCAGCAGGAAAGGCAAGGCGCCCGCTCAGCTCCGCAAGGTTGTCGACTGCCTCAGAGGACCCAGCAGACCAGGATGGCCCGCCGCAGAGCCGAGGACGCTGGGTCCTCCTCTCTGGGACGCAGGGGATACTCTTGTGAATCGGGCCACGTGGTTTGGTGAAGGTTTGCAACTGTGGGACTCACCTCCATTCTCTTCCTTCACTCTCCCACACCCCACAACAGGTCGGACTCACAAAAGACTTAAATTAGCATCACAAACATGAGCCAAAAGCACATTCAAACACTCACTCACTCACACACACACACACACACACACAGATGTGAACAGCAACTGCAACATTTTGTCCATGACTGCAAGGGACGTTGCCAAACTGGGCTAGCGTTCCAACCTGCAAAACACAAATGCATTTTTTAAAAAATCATGAAAATTAAAAAGACAAAAAAAATAAAGACTCCATTGATAATTCTAACTCAGACTTTAACAATGGCAGAAGTTTACTATGCGCAGATACTGTGAAATGCCCACCAGTGTTACAGCTTTCTGTTATAGCAGATCAAGGCCATGTTGGGCATCTATGCCATAGATTTCTGCTCCTCCTCTCTTTTAATGAATAACGTGACCGTTAACGCAAGTAACTCTTTATTTATTGTTCACCCTTTTTTTTCTTAAGAAAAGGACTCTTCCACATATCATCCTATGAACAGCTCTTCAGAAAGCCCATTGAAAGTTAAACTATTTAACATGAAATCCATTAACTGGAATAATTGAGTTTCTTTATTTTTACAATAAATTCACTGAGTAAATAAGTTGGAGCTGGAATTCTGAGCTTTGTGTTTGGACTGTCTGATCTCTAGCTAAAGGAAAAAGTTAAGAGGGGAATATTTATTTAAATCTACCAGTTAATATGCCGGTCAGATCTCTGGCCTATAACACACATACAAAATTAATTAGTCAAAAAGTCCTTCCAGATCCTAACTTCTAAAGCAACCAGGAGAGAAACTTTTAGAATGGCACATCTGTGTCCCATTGCTGCCAACGTGGCTTTGTAGGTGTCTCCTAATTTCTTTGAAGGCACCAGCTTGTGATACGCCATCTCATTTCACCTCGCATGTGAGACAGCAACCAAAATCCACAAAAACGGTGTGAACTAATTAATATGCTGGCTGCTACCTTGCATAACTTAATGGTTTGATCACACAGGGGTTTTGTGGGGGTTCCATCTGTGAATAGCCTGTTTTCCACATGTAAATTTGTGCCTTACACCCTGAGTTGTGTACACTTGTAAGCTGTGGTTATGATAAACTTTTCTCCCCTTTTGAAACAAATACAGATATTTATTTAACCCTCCCTCCTGCTCCCGTCCCCAACCACCACTCCAGCCCTCTGGAAGATTGGAGTCAAGCAGACGGAAGAAGAAGGCAGTGGTGGGAAGACCACGCCCTCCAATAAACACTTCCTTCGAGTCGTGCCAATTCGACCCGCCCTGCCGAGCATGGACCCCAGTGTTGTGGGTGGCAAATCCCCTTTCAGCCTCCAGAGCGCCCCACTTCCCTTATATTCTCAGACCATTTCAATACGGTGATATCCTCATTAGCCAGCAGAGAGGGGACGGATGTCCCAGTCCTCATTGCTGCTGTGTCCACTGGCTGGAGAACATGCCGTTGGCGGATGGGCAGGCACCCGGGAGTCGTCTCCATGCGTGTGCTCAGCACACCTGCAGTGCACACCGAGAGATGACGCGGAAATAGATGCAGGCAGGCTGGCCCCTGCTGTGGATAATGAGTAACTCTAAGTGCAAGGCCAACCACAATGGATGCTGCAAAAATGTTGACTAGGGCAAAAGGTTTTTAATTTTTAAAAATTTCTTTTATCCTTTCGTTATTGCTTGTAGGGGATGGGAGGGAGGGTGTGTGTGTGTGTTTGTGTGTGTGTGTGTGTGTGTGTGTTTTCCCCTCGGTTTTTATTTTCTCAAGCACAGAGAAGAATGGACTTTTGTTTACTCTATATGAACAAAAGAATTGTCAATATACTGTAAAACGAGCATTGTTTTTGGTTGTTGATTTTTTAAAAACAGCTAAGCAGTATATTTGGTGGTCTTTTTGTCTCTCTATATTTCCAGTTTGATCTTCTGGGTTTAGTTTTGGCTTTTAAAAAAAATACTTTCAAAAAAAATAATAAAAGATTGACGAGGACAATTTTGAGTTGGCTGGTGAAAAAGTGGTGCCTCCATAACCAGAGCGGTCCCCCGAGACCCGAGTGTGCAGCCCTCTGTTGCAACCATTCACTGAGGTTTTGCTGTTGTTGTTCAGGGTAGGTTTTTTCTGTTGTGCCTGTTAACATTTTGATTTTGTTTTATTTTATGTTTGGAATCGATATTCACATCCTATGGATTCTGTACCCTGAAACCACGGAGTCTTTTCCAGAAACCCAGACATTGTTTTTTGCCTTGAATTTTTTTTAGAAATGCGCAGGTTAGGAAGTTCATGGATGTATGTATGCCACCCTGCTACCTTCTCCCCCATGCTGCACCATGTTGACAGTGCAGTGCCCACAGTCAATTTGAGCTGCTCTTGCGTCCCTGGCAGGGGCACCGCTGCCTCGGCTGTGTTAAGGAATCTGTGTCAAAACTTACACCCCACATCCCTGCAGCCCACAACCCATCTCTGGTGGTGTTAACCCAAAAATGCCCATATGTATTGAGCGGGTCTTCTACACTTAAGTATTTTTCCCCTGTTCCTTTGTCCTTGCTGCGTGTGGGGGGAGGGTCCATAAACCTGAGTGTGCCTTTGCTTTCCACCCTTGCTAGACACTGGTAGATGCAACAAACTCAGATTTATATTTGTTGTAAAGTTGTAAAAATAATGTGATGTCACCACTTTCCCTTCCATCTTCCACATCCCCTAACATCTGATTCACAACTTAATGTATGTTGTAAAAAAGAAAAAAGAAAAGAAAAAAGAGGCAAAAGAAAAAAAAGCAAGGAAAGGCTCTTTATTACTTAAAAGTAATAAAACCAGACTGTTCTACATTATCTTTTGCGTCCTGTATGCTTTTATTTATCTCTTTTTCCTGTTTAAACCACCCCCTCATTTTTTGTATGATTCTACACTTTCTTCCATCTCAATCTGGTTTCCAAAGCATAAATAACTGTGTAGTTAGATGCATTTGTTTGCAATACAACCCCCCTCCCCAATCCTGCACCAAATTATTGATGTGTTTTCTTTGCTTGTACCCAGCCTGGAGCAGGATTTTAGCAGGGGACACCAGTAATTAAAAGGCAGAGCACGCATAGATTCCCTCTATTCATTTTATGCATTTTCTTTTTATGGGCTTGTTCATCATCAAACATTTATGGTAGGCTTGATAGTTTAAGAGATCAAGGCTAGGATTTTAGTGTGTAGGGCCCACTAAAAATAGATCCTTGCACAGATGTAACTTCAGCCTTTTTACATATTAATAAGGTGGAAGGTGCTGGATTTTACTCCTTGTTAGCATTTCTCTCTTATAACCCAGAAGATGGTTGGAGTTATACTGGGATACAGCACTTGACTGTTATTTTGCAGAATAGTGTTATGAAATGCCTAGATCAGGTTTTCCCCTCTGGGATATTTTTTAAACAGTTATTTAAATAAGTCCTCAGCTATAGCTTTCCTTTTAACCTTCTGAGCTCCCTTTGAGTGTAGGAAAGCTGTGACTGCAGCCTCAGTTCACACATATAGTGTTTTCTCAGCCTGACCCAGTCACCTTCTGATAATAAGCCATTACCAACTGTGTTTCTTGAATCCCACAAAGTTGAATCGCGTAGTTCCTGCCTCCTCACTGGGGTGGAGTGACTGACATTGCCCCACTAATTGCCTTACCCAGGGAAGAACAAAGTGCTGAGGGAGCAGAGCAGGAATTGGGGGAAGGAGGCAATATTTGGGCTGGTTTTGTAGAATGAGCAGGAGTTCTCTGTGCAGCCAGGCCAGGCAGAGGGAATTACCTAATCAAAGGTGCCACATAAGCTGTGTTTGGGCAACAAAAATGGTCTAGCAGGCCTTGAGCAAGGTCTGTGAGGAAGCCTGGAAGTGTGAGTTGGGGTCAAAGCAGGGAAGGCCTGGTTGCCATGTGCTGGGATTTTTGCCGATGGCAGCAAAGCACCTTTGGGGTGTATGAAGCAGCAGACATGTGTTTGCTTGAAAACACTACCTGGAGCTTCCTTCTCCTTATATGACTGGCCAGTTTGCCCTGCTTAGTTATATTCAATCACCTTGTAGAACTGAGATAATGGACAATGGCAAAACTGACCCTTTCAATTCAAAAAATGAGGGAAGTTGATGTGCGTTGAATTAAAGGGATTTTCTCATGATCCCAAAGCTGGCCATAGAGCAACTGTTTGGAAGACAAATGCATTGTCTCCTACCCCCAGTCATTCAGATCAGTACAATTTAGCCAGAAAGATCTGAACCCCAGCCTCCCCAGACAGCATCTGCCTCTCACTCAGTCATCTTTTCTGGCAGGAAATCCCCCATACCACCTCACCCTTTCCCAGCTGGGCATCCCAAATTCCTTCCTCTGGGCTGAGGCAGTGGGTGGAACAGGCTCTGGGATCACAGTGGATCCCAGACAACCTCTGAAGTGCAACCTGATCCTTGGAAGTGGTAGCTTTTGCTGCAGTTAGCTTTGTTCTGGCCTGGCGGAGAGGTGACAGGAGTTGAACAGGTGCAGCCTGTATTTTAGCTGGTGCCCCAGGGATGTTCCTGCACAGATGTGAGAAATGCTTCAGACAACCCAGATTTTTGGTTGTTGGGCTGGTTGGTTGGTTGGTTGGCTGGTTCATTTGTTGTACAGAGTTGGAGGCTTCTGGAAGGTATTTTTAGACTTCTGGCCCTAAGAAGTAGCTGTCCCCATATGGCCAACAAATTAGGTGTTTCACTTAATAGGAGCACCATGAGCTGGCCAGATCTAAAGTCTCGGACCTGCCTGCTTTCCTTAAGTTGCTATGTCAAGTAAACACAAACTGGTCTCATTGTTCAGCCTCGTAATTTGGCAGAAGCTAAACAAAATGCCCCAGAACTACCGTGCCTAGGTTTTACTGCCTGAACAAAAGCTCTTTCAAAAAAAAAGTCATTCAACAAGTGAAATAAAAGGTGTCAGAAAGTCACCCACAATTTCAGACACTGGTAGAGTTTTCTTGAGGGAAAGGGGTTAGGGGATTTTAAAAGAACCCTTTAGTAACAAAATAAGACGATTAAGAGCATAATACTTTTCCTGGCTCAACACTGTGACAGCTGAGTGCTTGGACTCACTAGCCCTTACAAACCCACATCTCACACTTGTCTTAAAAACAGTTGGTGATGTGTCTCTTGTACAGAAGTGGAAAGGAAGAGTTCACATTTATTGATTGGGACTGCCAGACAGATGGAAATCTTCAGTATTCCATTTAGAGTATTGTGTATCCTTAGCTCTAACCCCCCCCCCGGGATGCCTGGAAGTAGGGGGCGGTTGACCTCACAGAGGGTTAGGGCTGAACTGATGTGCATTAAATGTGGCTGGGCAGAAAAATGTGCAGATGTCCCTCTAGCAAATGGAAATGAAATTTGAGCAAATCAAAAGAGGCAGCTGAGCGGTGGGGTGCTCTCTCCTCCCCACCCTCTGCAAACGCATGTGCCCACACAAATGCAATCACAGCAGCTTTTTCCTCTTGGCGTCTAAGACAAAAAATGTTCCGGAAGACAAAACCCATGTTTGCTGAAGGTGGACCCTTTGGGAAGTCTTTCGCCTCTTTTTCTGGTAGAACATGGATTTTGACTTTCCAGTGAAAAGTGAACTGTCATAAACTATCAATCTTAGAAATGGGAACCAAGACCTTTGCAGAGGAGTCTGGACAAGTCCCTTACAGCCCTCTTGGCCCTGGCTGAGGTGTCTCCCCACTTTTTTATTCTTCCTAATCACCTCAGATAGAAGTCTCTCTTGAGAATCATTAACAGCATCCCCAGAGCACGTTATCGGTCCTGCTAGTGGGTTGCAATAAAGTTCCAAATAAGGGGAAGATATTGAAGAGGGAAAGTAGGCAACTAAGAAATCAGAAGCATTTTTCATTGATGGTTTCTAGCTAAAAACAGTTGAAGGTGACACTGGACACAATACTAAATGCCAGAAAACCAACATGAAAGAAACACAGGCAGAATTCCCAGGGGTTTCCTAGGATAAAAAGATGATGAAAAATCCAACCAAGAGCCCAATACTCTCTTTTTTCCTGTTCATCATGAAAATGGCTCTTACCTTGTATCAGGCTGGCAAGAAAGTGGGCTGGTCTTGGGCAATCTTAATAGCATTTCTCTGATGTGGATACAGGACATTTTGCACACCTAGCCCCGTGCCTGTGCAACAGCCTGCATTTCAACAACGGGACTCAGGTCTGCCTCAAAAACATCAAAAACTGGAATAATGCCAACCAGAGAGGGGCAGGGCTTCCAATGGTCAACAGCAAAGGCATTTTACATGTGTAGTATTTTCCAGTTTACAGATGATAATCTTGTTCGTTATACTTGATCCTTAGAACAGCCTAGAAGGGTGGACAATAAACATGCGATTATCCCCATTTTACAGATAATGGAGTTTGGAGAAGAGGGATCCATTGGAGCATTGGTCAACATAAAAAAGCAGTAAGATTTCAAAAGCCTGTGTGTTGACATCATCCCCTCAGCTCTCTCGGGATCACCTCAGGTTACACAATTACTCTGTTTCACTAAAGGGGAAGAGCCTCTCACAGCCTTTCCCAGGAGAGGTGGTTACAACAATAAAGTCCCCAAAATAAAGGCTAGGCACACACGTTCTATTTTAAGGACAGTGTATGCTAATATTTTTCCATCATTAAAGAACACACTCTTCCTTCCTGTGTCTGCAAAAGCCCTGATGCCAGCAGTGTTATTAGGAAATGTCAACAAAGCAGGAAAAGAGGGAGCTGGTGCCAAATCCAGTGAGCTCCCTTCTTGAGGCACACAAGGCCACTTTGGCAGCAGCCACACAGACTGCCTCTGTGGAAGAAAATGGATGGAGGGCTCAGCTTTTCTAACTGCTTCTCACCCCAGTTGTACACATCACTAGAGAAGTTTGAGGCATTTAGGAGAATGTAGGGTTAATTGGGAAAGGAGAAGAAGAAATGCTCTATACCTAGAAGGGTGAAGAATTTACCACCCTTCTGTTCACAAAAGACTGAGGTAAAATTAAGTATGGAAGTAAGAGTTAAGTAAAAAATATCTACACGCCTTTTCACGTTGACCCCATTGGCCACTTTGGCACTATGGGCACTAACTAAACAATTTGACTACATCCTTGAAATCAGTAGTTGAATAATCATTCAGTTGAGTGTCTAGAAAAATCTTCCAGCAGACTGGTAGGAGACAGGTTTCCACCTAGGTAGCTATTTTCCTCCTCCAATTTGCTGCCCCATGTTCTGTGCTGCCCCTCCCATAGAATCGCCCCCCCGCCCCTTGAGTTAACAAGCTACCTGGTCTCCCGTGGTGGTGAGAGTGCATGGAGCAGGAGGCACACGGCAGGGCCAGGGCCTTCCACAAGCCCTCTCGACCGAAACGCACACAGATGCCACTCAGGCACAGAGGAAGTGGATGTCGTTCCTGGAGCCCCCTCGTTCTCTTTTGGCTTTGTTAAAGTTGTTGCTGTCGCTGTTGTTTCGTTTGTTTGTTTGTGTGTGTGTTTGCCAATTGAAGTCCGGCTCCCTGTCCACAAAGCCTTTTCACAGCACAAGAATATGGTTTTTAGTAAACACAAAGGCTTGGTTAGAGCCAACTTTGGTAACTGCAATAAATATAGATACGTATATCTTATATATAATATATATAACATATATCCCAGTGCCTCTCAGTACTACTTACTTAATTATGTTCTCGATAAAGATAACAACCTTTGAAACAACTTTCCATAATCTAAAAGGTCAGAGCCAATAGCTGATGAACTGTGAAAAGGGAGTTATCTATTCGAAAAGTGTGGATTCCAGCTCAATATCAAACGCTACAGTTGTTTTGAAGACCTGCCTTCTCCACTCCCGGGAAGAGGATGCATGTGTGTGTGTGTGTGTGTGTGTGTGTGTGTGTGTGTGTAAAAGTGGTTTGTTGAAGGCTAATGAAGGTGTTGGCTGGTTTTAGTTCTTATTGGCGTTTAATATTGTTTAGGAACCAAAGATTTATTCCCCTCTGGGTTCCAGGGTGAAGAGAACTGTGATCACATTTCTTGCTTAGGGAGAAAAGATAATGTGTTAGGCTTATATGTATGAATAGAAACAGGTAAATAGCCATATTTCCTTCCGACTCTGTAATTTAAACAGTGTAAGTCAGTAGGGAAGGGCTGTAATTGGAGCCAAAGTAAGTGAGGTGAAAATTACTAGGTGTTGGAGCATCTGCCTCTCATTTTAATTAAGTGACTATAAGAGCAAGATCAAAAACTTTTCCGTGTCATTCAATCTGTTGGGCTTTCTAATCCACACGCCAAAGGGAACATTTTGTCCTCAGGTAAGAGCGACCCACAACGATCCTCCCTAATTACCTGGCCAGAGCAGCCGACAGGCCCCGGGCCAGGTCAGACCATGGGTCAGTGGGGTTGGTGCCCTCAGGGCGAGCCCAGCCCCACACGGGCCAGCCCAAGGGCCCCGAGGGACAGTCATCGTTCATTTCATAGCTTGCAGTTTTCCCTAATAGGCCATGCCTGCTTACAAGGCAGAGTACCTTAAAAAGCCTGTGGGCCTGGGCTCTATTCCGAGCCAGCCTCGCCATTTGTGGATCATTTGGGGACAGTCATTCAGACTGTTGGTATCTCATTTTCACCATCTGCAAAATAGACTCGATGCCTGCCCTGCCTAACTCACAGGACTGGGTAAAAGTCAAATGAGGAGAGTATTTTTTATCAGAGCTTGCAAGTCTCAAAACCCACTGTGTCCCACTGCTTCAATGTGGCTTTCAAAATGAGATCCTGGTCCTTGGAATCTTCATATTAAGTCACATTGGGCCCCCATCCTGTTGATAATGAAAATGCTTTGTTTTGTTTTGTTGCTTTTTCTCTCCCCTAGATACTCCTTGTCTGCTAACAAAAGCAGCCGGTAGATCTTGGTTAAACAAAGCCCTGCTTGGCCTGATAAAGAGTTCTGGTTCGTTTTCGCTCGTGTGGCCATCTCAGCAACACGATGCCCCCACTGGGCCCTGGAGGTCTCTTAACGCTTTCATGCTACCCTCCTCATCCACTCCCAGATGGATGATCTGGCGAAACCGGTCAGACCCTCCGCTGAATTCTGCCTTCCCTACCGTCTGGGGCTCTTCCTGTCTGCTTGGCAGGCACAGCTGCTTCTGGACAGGCAGCCCTGGCCTCGAGAATGGGGTCCAGAAGGCCCAGCGTGCACAGACGGAGCACAGCTCTAAGCTTGTACTCATGGACGCCAGGACGTTTGCCCAGTGCCTTGGCTCGCCTCCGCTTTGGTGACTCACTCTTTGAGCTGGTACACTCACAGCCACTTTCCCTAAGTAGACCTGCAGGACTGGGCCCAAAAGGTTTCCAGGCTCAGCTTCAGATGCCCTGTGTGGAAGGACCGCTCACTCAGGCCCAAGCCTATCCCTAGCTCCTGTCTCAAAGGTTGTGACATTCCTTTCAAGGGAAAAACCTCTACTTTGTTACAACTATAAAGCATTATACCAACCACGTACGTGATAATCATTATTCCATATCTAATGTTGCTGAAAGATCTAGTTTAACACCCTCCTTCTAGAGAAAAAGAAATCAAAACCTGAGAGGTTATTCGATAACACGTTGTTAATTAGTGGCAGAGCTGGGGACAAGAAGCAGATGTCCCAATTCCTAATTCATTGCATGATACTATACTCTATTAAGGTACAAAGTTAACTTCTGTAAAAAAAGAAGGAAAGAAAGAAGCACCAGAAAATGGCAGCTGAAAAAAATATAGAATCCCATGATCCAGGACTGGTGGGGTGACTCTGCAATCTCTAATATGTGCTTTCATCTTCAGATTCAAGAAGCTCTTCTAATCGTGCCAATTTCTCAGTCAACGGGAAAGGCAAAAGATGGAGTGGGTGGGGCAGACACAGTCAGTTTTCAAAGCTAGTCCAGGTGGTTGCACAGGACGCGTTAGTGCACATCCCACTAGCAGGAGCATAGTCAGAGGACCCTACCTAGGAGCAAGACAGGCTGGGAAATGCAGACTTCAGGGCCTGTGGTCTGTTAAAGTTCAGGAGTGTTCTATTGTTGTTGTTTTTTTTAAGAAGTGGGGGGAATGGATACCACAGAACTTAACATCTATTGCACTGTGCATGCACACACACAAAGTAATAATAATAATAAAATGTAAATAACCACTAGGCATGCCACATCAACACCCAATTTAGGCATCATGTCTTCCACCAAGCCCTCCCTGAGCTCCCAGGCTGTGCTGTCTTCCCTGTCTCTCTTCCCCCAAAGCACTCCCTACATAAAGGTTTCTAATACCTAGTACATTGTGTTAGGAAGATTTGCTTCCCCATTAGATTGTAAGCATATCAAGGGCAGGAATTGTTTCATTTCCATCCTTGTAAATCCTTAGTCTATACCTTGCCTGACAAATTGTCACTGCATAATAAATCATTTGCTAAACTCTGCCATTGTTATCA
>PVKH010015340.1:0-16129 GCA_004027955.1 Chaetophractus vellerosus | reverse complement strand
TACCTTCTCTTTCCCAGCCCACAGCTTTGCCCTCTTAGAGAGTTCCTTACAATCAGTTGACTGGGGAAGAGAAATCTTTGGCATGGTTTACAGATGGCTCTGCACGACATGCAGGTAATCACTCAAAAGTGGAGAGAAGAAGCACTACAGACCCTTTCTGGGATGTCCCTGAAGGACAGTGGTGAGGGGAAATCCTCCTAGTGGCAGAACTTTGAGCAGTGCATCTGGTTGTTTACTTTGCTTAGAAGGAGAAATGGCCAGAGATGTGATTGTACATTGATTCATGGGCTGTAACCAATGGTTTGGCTGAATGGTCAGGGACTTGGAAGGAACATGATTGGGCAATTGGTGACAAAGAAGTAAGGGGAAGAGGTATGTGTATAGACCTTTCTGAGTGAGTAAAAATGTGAAAATATTTGTGTCCCATGTGAATGCACACCAGGGATTGACTTCAGCAGAGGAAGATTTTAATAATCAAGTCGATAAGATGACCTGTTTTGTGGATAGCAGTCAGCCTCTTTCCCCCAGTCACTCCTGCCATTTCCTAATGGGCTCATGAACAAAGTGGCCATTGTGGTAGGGATGGAGGTTACGTATGGGCTTAGCAACTTGGACTTCCCCTCACCAAGGCCAACCTGACTGCAGCCACTGCTGAATACCCAATCTGCCAGCAGCAGAGACCCACACTCAGCCCTCGATATGGCACTATTCCCTAAGGTGATCAGCCTGCAGGTTGGTTACATTGGACCACTTCCATCATGGAAAGGGCAGTGATTTTTTTCTAACTGGAATAGACACATACTCTGGATATGGTTTGCTTTCTCTGCATGCAATGCTTCTTCCAAAACTACCATATGTGGACTCACCAAATGTCTTATCCACCACCATGGTATTCCACACAGCATTGCTTCTAATCAAGGAACCCACTTCACAGCAAATGATGTGCAGGAATGGGGACATGCTCCTGAATTCACTGGTCTTAACCATGTTTCCCATAATCCTTAAAAATCTAGATTGATAGAATGGCCTTTTGAAGACTCAATTATGGCACCAACTAGGTGGCAATACCTTGCAAGTCTGGGCCAATTTGCTCTAAATCAGTAGTGACTCTATTGTGCTGTTTTTCCCATAGCAAGAATTCACAGGTCCAGGAATCAAGGGGTGGAAATGGGAGTGGCATCAGTCACAATTAACCCTAGAGATCCACTAGGAAAATTTTTGCTTCCTGTCCCTACAAACTTATGTTCTGTTGGTGTACAAGTCTTAGTTCCAAAAAGAGGTGTACTTCCACTGACTGCCACCTGGCCACTTTGGGGTCCTCATTCCTGATCAACAGGCAAAAAAGAGAATTACTGTACTAGCTTGGGGGATTGATCCTAACCATCAAGGGGAAATAGGACTGCATCTACACAATGGAGATAATGAAGAGTTTGCTTGGAATACAGGAGATCCCCTAGGGCATCTCTTAGTACTATCATGCCCTGTGATTAAAGTTAATGAAAAGTTTTAACAACCCAATCCAGGAAGGACTAAGAATGGCCCAGAATCTTCAGGAATGAAGGTTTGGGTCACTCCACCAGGCAAAGAACCATGGTCAGCTGAAGTGCTAGTTGAGGTTAATGGGAACATGGAATGGGTAGTGGAAGAAGGTAGTGATAAATATGAACTTCGACCATGTTACCACGTACATAATCAAATACTATAATAGTTATGAATATTTCTTCCTCATTTTGTTATGAGTATGTTTGTATATGTATATAAAATGAATATCTTGTGTTTCTCCCTATCCTTTCCCCTTATCATATAACTTTGGTTGCATTAGTTTCATGTCGTAGTATTTAAGGATGTCAAATTTAAGAGGGAATATTACCCAAGGACTTGCACCCTATTCTGGAGGGATTTAGTGTGTTTATGGCTGTGTGCAGGAGAGTTGAGTATTGTTAGGTAGAAATATATATATATATATAACTGTATACATATATATATATCAGTTAGTGTTTTTGTTTAGAAATTAAGTATGGTTTAAGGTGATGTGTATGGCTGCCAAGTTGACAAGGGGTGGACTGTGATGGTTAGCCTAAAGTGTCAACTTGGCCAGGTAATAGTCTCCAGCAGTTTGGTCAAAGCAAGGATTAGGCTAATTGTAATACAAGGACATTTCCTGAACTTTAATTGTCAGTGAGTTGGTCGCCTAGATGGTTGAATACATCCACAACCTCCTGAGCAACTCATCCAGGACCTTCATCTGAGTCCCTGGCTTGCAGCCTGCCCTACGGAATTTGGACTTGTGCATCCACATGGTCACATGAGACAATTTTATAAAATCTCATACTGTTTACAGATATCTCCTGTTGCTTTTGTTTCCCTGGAGAATCCTGACTAATATTCTCAATAAGATCCACAATATATATAGAGAAAAGAGAGATCATACAGGAAATTTCTTTGAGAATTTAAAGGCTAAAGTTATTTTCATTTACTCTGTTTTGGTTATAATGAAATAATCTTTTTACATAAACATAGTGTCACTATTCTTAATTACTATCATTACTAAGTAATAAGGAAAGGTTACATAATGCACCTATATTGAAATTGTCTGAACCTATTTGTTACAGAGCAGAATTTAGTTTAGTGGGCATTTATTTTCACCCCCAATATAAAAAATTTTAATTACTGATGTGTCACCAAGAAATATTTGTTGACTTGATTTCATGCTCAAATAATTTTGCCTCTAAATTTCTACTTTACTTTGATCTCTAAGATGTTATTAGACTGAAGCTCCAGGGCTTCTGAAAAGCACAACTGTTGTGTAAGAATTAGTGTAAATTCTGTGAATGTCAATTTGTGAATTTAAATTTTGAGTACAGGTGTTATATTCTGCAATTTCTAGTACACTTTTTCCTATTTTTTTCATGTAAGGCCCATGGATACTAGCCTGACTTAATATATATTACAGATATTTGCACACTAATGTTCATAGTGACATTATTCACAATTGCTAAAAGATGGATGCAATCCATGTGTCAGTCAAACTGATGAATGAATAAACAAAATACAGTATATACACATAATGGAATACTAGTCAGCTGTAAGAAGAAATCAATTGAGGAAGAAATGACAACATGGAGGAACTTTGAGGACATTATGTTGAGTGAAATAAGCCTAATGAAAAAGGATGAATGTTTTATGATCTCACTGATATGAACTGAATACAATCAGTAAACTGATAGAGTTGGGCTATGGAGGGTAGGTTAGTGGGAGATGGCATGTGGGTTGAGAAGGGGGAGCTGATGCTGGATGTAGGTAGAATATTTAATAAGATTAATTGTAAATGTGTGGTAATGGATGCAGTTGATGCTAGCACAATGTAATGATTGTAACAAACACTGTTGAGTGGTTGTGGCTCCAAAGAGCAGTGTAGGGATGTTAATGTTAGTTGGAGGACAGCTGGATGATGATTTGGAGAATGTATAATAATGATTGTGGTGGTAGATGAGGATTGTGGTTAATAATATAAATACAGGAATGTTCTTCTACTACAAGGTGTTAAGAATATGGTGATACTTGGGAAAATATAACTAATCTAACTAATATAGTTAACAATGATAATGTAATATTTTTGTAACAAAATCAAAGAAGGTACTCTATTAATACTAAGGAATATGGGGTTTGGTTTGCTGAGATATGAATATGATTAAGCATTTTTTCTCTTCTTCATTTTCTTCATTAACAAGGAGACCTTTTCTATATCATTTAACTAATCTGTGTTTACCTGTGTATCTTTCTGAACACGTGAGGAACAATTGAGTTTGTTTTTGGGATTAAATGAGATAAAAGTTCCTGGTCAGAACTTTTTTGGAGTAATGCTTCCATAACTTGTTGAGCTGCCTTTTGTCCATTTTACTTACTGAATTTAAAAATAAAATTTGAATTGAAAAAAAGGAATTTGTGGACATAATTTTAAAACTACTGAACTCATTTTTAGCTCTTTTAAAAATTCTTTTTCTTTTTTTTAATATTTAGAAAATCTTTTTTTTTTTTAAGATTTATTTATTTTATTACATATCTCCCCTTCCCCCCCGCTGCGGCGACACGCCGAGACAGGTCACTGCGCAGGCACGGCTTTCCCTGCTTGTGGGCAGCTTCTGCTTCCATTCACGGCCGGCTTTCAGTTCGCGGGTGGCTGGCTGCGCTCCATTCACGGGCGACCTGCCCTGCCCGTGGTGGCCTTTGCCCTGTCCGTGGCAGCTTTTTGCCCTGACCACGTCGGCTCTGGCCCGCCCATGGCAGCTTGCCATTCTCAAGGCGGTCTGCCCACTAGGAGAGGTCCCCGGGAACCGAACCCGGGGCCTCCCATGTGGTATGCCGGTGCCCTATCCACTGGGCTATCGAGCCGGCCCCCTTAGGAAATCTTTTTAAGATATTTTATGTTACAGAAATGTTACATAAAAATATGAGGGATTTCCATATGCCCCAATCCCTACCCCTCTCACACTTTATCACATTAACAACGTCCTTTGTTAATGTGATACATTTGTTAAAATTGATGAATACATATTGAAGCATTGCCACTAACCATGCATTATAGTTTACATTATAGTTTACACTCTGTCCCACACAATTTTGTAAGTTATGTAAAAATATATAATGGCCTGTTATTAGGGAAATGCAAATCAAAACTACAGTGAGATATCATCTTGCACCCATTAGACTGGTTGCTATTAAAAAATAGAGGACTATAAATGTTGGAGAGGATGTGGAGGAATCAGAACCCTTATCCACTAGTGCAGCCATTGAGGAGGACAGTTTGGGTTCCTTAGGAAGCTAACTATAGAACTGCCATATAATCCAGCAATCCCACTGCTGGCTATATATCTAGAAGAATTGAAAGCAGGAATGCAAACAGATATATGCACACCAATGTTCAAAGCAGCATTATTCATTTTTAGCTCTTAAGCTCCTTAGATGTCATATAGGTCTTGAAGAAGCAACCATTTTGAGAATGCATTTTAATTTCCAAAATCACTGAGATTGAGTTCCAGCAAAAATGTCTTATTATTTGCAAACTTTTCTCCCACACTATTCACATGTCAGCTATGCTTTTCTGTGCTTTTGTACAGCATGGTGAGTTTTTTCTGTCTTTATTGTGTTTTCTTCAGGATTAACTTGACCCAAGTAATTCCAATAAAGTAATGTTCCCATTTCAAATGACTCACTTGGCAGGGGAGACAAGTTCACCTGCCAATGAGAATTGGGAGGGAGTGGGGTTTCAGGGAGTGGATGAAGTTTGGAACAAGAGTTGTTTTATAATTTTTCCAGCTATAGCAATGCATATTGAATTTTTCATTCTAAAAATCCTTGAATGTACATAAATTAATTCCTAAATATGAGTAAATACTAGCTCTATCAGTTTTCATGGAAGGGAAATTTATGACTATAAAAATATTTTATAAACATATTCAATTGGGTAAAATTAAAGCATATTACCTGAGTGAGGAATTCTCTAGTTTAATAACTCAAAGCCTTATTTTCACATTAGGATATTAACTATTTTCTGTCCCTCAGAGTTCAAGTTATGTGACATTATAAAAATTAACGCACATTTTTTTCCCTCAGAGCAGAACTTAATGTATCTAGAATATAAAATAGTCTGACTTCAACACTATTTGTGAGAATTCAAGAGCTCCTATTCAGTTTTGGGATGTTTGTTAGATTCAACTATATTCATTCATTCATTCAAAAAATATTTGATATGTACCTAATCTGGGTAGGGCTGTGTGTGGGGCACTAGGGATAGAGTTTCTTCCTTCAAAGAACTGTGTTCATGATGGGAAAGGGCATAAGAATAGGGACCTAGATCTCCGTGGGTGAATAAGAAATGGGTTGGTCAGGGAACTGGCACTTCAGGCAGAGGGAATAAAATGTACAAAGTTGTGGAGAAGGAAGAGAAGAAACTCAAGTAGAAGTTTTCTGTGGAGAATGTTGGGAGATGCAGCTGAAAACCCAGTTAGATGCCAGGTCACGGTAAGTCTTTGAATATAAAAATAGAAATAATTTTTTTTTGTTTTGGTGATGCTCATTTTAAAACGCCAAAAAAAGGGCAAATTAGCCTTACTTTTCTATGGAGTCTAGAGTTACTATTCTATGAAGAAGAGCTGGTCCAAAGCCTGTCAGCATATTATATTAATGTAGAGACAGTCTCATCAAATAAGAACTACATAAATAAATACTATATTGAAAAACAGTTGTTGACATTCACTTTAGATAAATGAGTTTCATTCTGCATAGCCACCTTCTTTCTTGGACACTACAATGCACTTATTCATTCATTTGCACCTGCTTGTCATCATTTGTTTTAATTTCCGGTGGCCACTGTAATAAATTATCACAAATTGGTAGCTTAAAACAACAGAAATTTATTCTCTCACAGTTTTGAGCCCAGAAGTCTAAAATCAAAATGTTGGCTGATCTTTGCTCCCTACGAAGGCTTTAAGAGAGAATCTGTCCCATGCCACTTCTACCTTTTTGAGTCTTTCTCAACATTCTTTGGGTGTAGCTGCAGTTTTTTCTGTTCCATCTTCACATTGCCTTCTCCTCTGTTCACGTGTCAAATCACCCACTACTTCTCTTTTAAGGATATATGTGATTACATTTATGGCTACCTGGATAATCCAGGATAAACTCCTCTTCAAAAACCCTTAACTTAATCCCATCTTTCGTCATATGATATTCAATCTTATGACACATAAGATAATATGCACAGGTCCTGATGATTAAGATATCTTTGGAGACACAAATCAGTCCACTACATCATTTCTCTAATGTCTTCAGCTTTCATTCATCTATTCCTTCACCAATTATTTATCCAGTGTTTACAAAATGCTTTCTGTTTTGTTGAGAATAAAGAGACTAAGAGTCAAAGCAGGGAGTCTGGTTAAGAGCAGGCACTAGATTATGTTAGCTTGTATTATGGTTGTAGAGATGGAAGTGGTGAGGATTAATTGGATTCTGGATATATTTTTACTTTTATGGTTGAAAAGGAGATTGTGTTACATTGCCTGTTGTCAACTTGGCATCACACCAACCCTTTCAATGGTTGCATAGAACTACATTTCCTGGAATCCATTTCCCTGAATTTCATTCCCTGACAATGAGAGACACTCACTTGAGGTAGAATAGAAGGAGAGGCTATTAGGATCTGGAGGCACTTCGTGCAGATTCTTGGAAGTACAATAGACTTGAAGTTGCAGCACTTCCAGTGGATCTCCGGTAATCAACTGCTTCAGGGTGTAGGCTGCTGGACTTGAAGACTACCACATCGTAAGAGACACTTGCCTTAGTTCTACAGGCTGAGATAGTTGGTGGAAATTCTCAGCAGGTCCCTGAGATTTGCAGCAGCTTCCTGATCAGTTTTTGAAAACTGTCCACTATGTCATTGATAGTGGCTTTCCTCACCTTTGCTCCCCCAACACTTTCAATACTTTCCTAAGTCTCTAATTCCACATATTAAAACCATCTATGTGGAAAACAATTTCCAGACCAAACACTAACTGACACAGATAGAGATAAACTCTTTATTCTGTGCCACTTTAAACAAATGAAGTTAGACAAGTCTGTCTTGAAATTTCTAATGCTTACAATGTTTGGCATGTTGGAAAGTAAGTTAAATGTCTTGGGGAAAGTTAAATATAGTCTCTCTGTTTGCATGGCAAATCCTACATGAGGCAAGTTGAGATTGTGGTGATGGTAGGGAGCAGCACTTCATTGTATCTTCTCCCCTTAACTGCCCCTGCCCTTCCACCATGATAAGGAAGACTTGAAAATCCTGTCTAATCATGGAGGGATATTTAATAAGTTCATTAAATAGTGATGAGTTATACAGTAATATGGAACAACAGAGACTTGAATGTATTTAATGGCACTAGGAAATAGTGAAGAAGACTAAATCAACTTTATGTGGCTCATAGGTATATTAGTTTTCTATTGCTGCCAAAGCAAATTACCACAGATGTAGTGGCTTAAAAAACACAAATTTATTATCCTATAGTCTGTAGATCAGAAGTCCACCATGGTCTCACCAGGCTAAAGCCATGGGGTCAGCAGGACTTCATTCCTTTTTGGAGACTAGGGAAGAATCAGTTTCCTTGCTCATTCAGGTTGCTGGCATAATTCAGTTCCTTGTGATTGCAAGACTGAGGACCCCATTTTCTTGCTGGCTGTCAGGGGAGGGCCAATCCCAGCTCCTAGAGGCCACCTAGATTCCTTGGTTTACATCCCCTGTATTAGTCTCCGAGGGCTGCCTGAACAATGTACAACAAAGTGGGTGGCTAAACAGCAGAAGTTTATTGTCTTAGAGTTCTGAAGGTGAGAAGTCTGAAATCAAGGTGTCAACAGTCTCTTTCCAAAGGCTCTAGGGAGGAATTTGTCCTTGCCTATACCTAGTTTCTCTTGGTTGCCATCATCTTTGGCATTCTGTAGTTCATGGCTGTGTCACTCTAATTTCTGCTTTCATTGTCATATGGCCTTCTTCCCTCTGAGTACATCTGTTCCTGTCTCCAAATCTCACTCTCCTTTTAAGGGCAGCAGTCATTGGATTGAGGACACACCCTAATCCAGTATGACCTCATATTAACTTGGGTAGTTCTGTAAAAACCTATTACTAAATAAGGTCACATTGACAAATACCAGGGGTTAGGACTTCAACATATCTTTGGTCTGACACAATTCAACCCATGACAGCCCCTTCCCCCATCTTTAAAGCCACCAGTGATGAGTTGAGGCCTTTTCATGCTTCAAGCCTCTCTTCCTTCTTCTTCCATCTCACATGTCAAATTCAGCCAGGAAAGAACCTTTACTTTTAAGAACTCATGTGATTTGATTAGGCCTACCTAATAATACAGGATAATCTCATCATATCTCTTAGGGTTTGTGCCCTTAACTACAAATGTAAAGTCTTTTTTGCTTGTAAGAGTCACAGATTCTGGGAATTAGGACATGGACAGTTTTGGAAGATCGTTATTCTGCTTACAACAATAGAGTACTCTGGAATAACTTAGCACAAGGGATATGTTGTATATTTGTTGTAATTATTGTGATGAGGATAGAATGGAAGACATCTGAAGGCATCATAAGAGAAAAATGTTTATGTGGATAAAGAGGGTTGGTGGGGCTGAACACTTAGAGCTGTACATTTTGTCTGCAAAAAGGTATGGTTACTATCATAATACTAATGTCCATGGCTTTTGGATCAAGTTGTTCTTCTAGTTTCAAGATCATATGTTATGGAATTGCCATGATATTTGTGTTGAACTGACAAGAACTTGCAAAGTTGATTCATAATGTTATTTGGAACTTTTCCCAATCATAATAGCACTGAAATAAGACTTCTAATTGCAGTTATGCAAGGAAAAAAAAGTCTGGTAGGAAATATTGCAAAAAATTTAATTTTTCTTATCTGTTTCTTCCAAATTTTTATAATGAACATTTATTATTTCTATACTTGGAAAAGTATTATATGTTTTTTAAAAATCTAAAAGTGATTATTTTTAAAGATATATTTTAACAGAGAGGTAAAATAAATTGCCTGAAACATTTTTGAAAATGGATATATGTAAGGCATATGACAATATTTCCAGTTTCTCTCCTCAATATGTAGAACACACACATATACACACACACAGTTTCCATCATTACTTGTATCCTGTTCTAGAAAAAGGATCTACAAGAAGGATTAAATTCACCTTAAGCCTTACACTTGCTCTGAATGACCAAAATCTGAAAGAGTAAGTCTTTGTAAAAAAAAAAAAAATAGGTAAATTAACTCATCCACACAGCTTATTCTTGTGCCAAACTCTCCTTCGCAATAAGTACTTAATTAGAATCTGGTGTCCTACTAGGAATAGAGTATATTTCTATAGACATTAAATTCTCATTCATCAGAACTACTCTAAATTAATTTCTTTTTTAAAAAAATTAATTTCTTACTGAGATCTTTATTAAAACAAATGGACTTTTTTGAGGCCTATTCTGACATATTAGTTTATAAAGTTCATTTCCCTTACACAAGCAAATGATGGGAGTAGATACATGATCTGGTCTCTTGCTGCATTCTGAACCCCACCTATCTCTATGTTATCTCTGAACATAGCTCAGCACTCTCAAACATATCTGGAAGATTTTATTGCAGTATTTGGGCTAGTTTAGGACAGGCACTTGTTTCCATCACTACCATGAAATATTGTTTATCAGGCACTCAATCAGACCATTTAGGAACAATGTGGGACTCTGAGAGACTCAGAATCAAAGGCAAGTCTTTCACTTACATAGGAATGACCTTGATCAGGGTGACCCCTCTGAGTCTCAGTTTCTTCATTTAAAATTGATGTTGAAAATGCTTCTTTGTAGAATTGTTGAGATTATTAGAAATCAGATATACAAAGAATGTAATAGTGTTTGGCACATTTATGTACCCCGTAAATCCTTGGTGTTATCTTTTTACTGCATTGTAACAGATTATAAGCGGCAGATATAATGCTCTGTGATGAGGAGCTTTCTGAAAAGTTAGCTTTCTGCTCACACATTTGGAACTCCTAAGGAGAGGGAAGTAAGGCAAGTAAGAGGGTAAAGATATAATGATCTAGCTAATTCTCATTAGTACAGAACTACTTATTGGTCGGACAAAGAGCTGCTAGTCTAGAAACAAAAGATTTGGAAGTACGGCAATAAACATATACAAACTTGTCATTTATATTATGGCCACATCCACAATTAGAGCTCCATTCCAGACCTCTCTTGAGCTTTCTTTTGTATTCAACTGCCCACTCAGTATCTTCACTTGGATGAGTTATACATAATGCAAACCTAACAAACTAGATGAATACACTTTCCTTCAAAAATCTTTCTTCTTGCATTCTTGATCTTGGTATTTTATGACAGCATCCACTCAGTCGCTCACTCCAGAAACAAAGGAGTCATTATTAATATCATCATACTTACCCTTCCCCCTTTCAATCAGCCATTATATTCAGAGGCAACTACCTCCTAAATACTAATGAAATATGTCCACTTCTCCCCAACTTCTCTCTCACCACTGTATTCTAATTCACCAACATCTTTTACCTGAGCTACTGCAATGCCATCATAATAATAGAACTGGTTCTTGTCTCCCTCCAAACCACTTATTAAATTCCACTGCAAGAGTGTTTTTTCCTTTAACCCAAAAGTTGTTTGGAATGTCCTGTACCATTTACAAGTCTTTTATGGTTTTCAGTGTTTTCATGATAAAATCCAAAATCCTCAACACAGCCTAAAAGGGCCCACATATTAGGTCTACTTCTCCAGCCTAATTGTAAACCAGTTCTCCAACCTTTTTTAAACCCCAGGGCATTTACACATGTGGTTTCCTATGCCTGAAATGTCCTTTACCTTACTGCTTGCCTGGCTATTCCACACTCATCTTTCAGAAGTCAGCACAAATGTCTTATACTCTCTAAAACCTTCTTTGACCTTGAAGACTGAAATAGGCTTCCCCATTATGTACTGTTATAATAACACATTGACAGCATTTATAGCATTTTCATAGCATTTATCACATGTATATTTCTTTGTTTTATTTGAAATATTCACCTGCTTAACAGTATACTTCTTGGCAGCTGTCACAATTTCTGTCCTTGGTCTCCAGACAATACATTGTCTATTGATAGTTAGCGTTCAAGAACATTTGGTGAATGCATAAATACATTGAACAATGGTAAAGAATTATTTTTTGCAACTTAGGATGCAAATGGGCCTCAGGGATGATTCTAGCACTGGAAGGAAACTCTTAAATACTGCTTTGGTTAGTCTATTTAATCTTGAGGATTTCTTCTCTTAACGTGCTTTATTGAATGTATAATCAGAGGGAGTTAATCAATATTATTCTTATAGGACATTGGCTTTATCACTGGATATAAAAAAGTTTCAGCAGCGTTTAGCTTCACCTAATGGGTAATTCTAGGAAAAATGGCTTAAGCTAAGGTAGGGGCTATGTTATGCCCTCATAGCAAATTCAGAAGTTGGCAGCCGGTGTTTCAACAGCCGATTATCTTGGATTTCTTCTTTTAGTCTTCTCAAGACAGCTGCTGGAGTTAAAGTCCAAAGGTCTTTATTTCTGGAAGGAAGAAGAGAAAAGTGCCAAGAGCGAAAAGGGTTCTTGTGGTAATAGATGAGTCTGTCTCTCATTAAAGGTGCTTTCCCAGAAACCTCTTCTAACAAACTCACTTATATCTCATTGTCCAAAAATATCACCACATGGCTACCTTTATCTGCAAAGGATTCTGAGAAAAGCTTTTTAGGTGGGAACTTTGCCAACCTCAACAAAATTGGCATTCTATTAAATAAAGAAGTAGGGTAGGATGTTTCCTGGAGACACTACTGGAAAACACTGCCTAACTTTTCAACTCCAAGCTTCACTTGCTTTATCTAAAAACAAAGGATAAAAATATTGACTTTCAAGATTTTTTTGAGTATACACTAGGTTAAAGTACATAAAAGGTGCAGCATTGGGTTTTTCTGAACATGCTGGATATAAAATCAAAACCTTATTATGCAAATAATGTGAAATAAGGTAATTTCCAAAGAAAGTTATTACCAGTTGGCAGATGCTTATGAATTTGCATAGAACTCAAGTCCATTGGCACAGATTGTCCGAAAGTGGAACACTCTATACTAGAAAAGTGGAATCTGGACATCTTACCCAGGAAATTGTTTTGACATTTGTGCTCTGAAGAGAAAAGTATAGATAGATGTCTCTCTGGTCAGCAATATTGGGAGTAATTAGAGAATGGTCAACCTCAGATTTTGGAAATTCTGAAGGAATAAATGATGTGAAGTCATAGAGAAGGAGTTTATTTGAATTAAATTTGATTTATAACTTTATACACTAAATATATATTATTTACTCTCTATTAGCTAAATGCACAGTAGAAAAATGGTTCTTTCCTTACCCTTAATAAAGAACCAAATGTCTTTCTACATACTAGAATTGATTAGAAAATAGTAATTAACAATGTGGATTATTTTGTAGGAGCATGTGTAGTATATTCTGTGACAGTTCCAGAAAGAAAGGGTGTCCTTCCATCTTCAGATAATGAGAATCTATAAATGTCTTCAGACTAAGAAAGGTAAGAATTACTTTTTCTTTCTTCTATGATTATTTCAAGACCAGAAATCTTGGAATCATCAATTTTAGAGTTGGAAAGTCCAAGAAGCTGAAGAATGATGTATTGCTCCTTGTCCTTGGATCTTCAAGGTGAAATAAGCCCCTAGTCTGTATTTATGCCATTTTTAATTAAAATGTTCCATGACTTCAATGTCATGCCAAAGTTTTGTGGAGATTTGATTTTCTCATAAAATTGGGATTACACTTTCTATTTCTCTGTGTTTTCTCTCAGTCATACAATAGAGTGTGTTTCATATTCATTCATTTTCCTCATTGTTTCCCACTTCTCCTTTCCCTTATGGTTAAGCTCTCTTAACACTTTTCAGTTTAATTTTTCTTCTTTATTTCCTCCCGGTTGAATTACTGAAAGAGAACGATATTAAAATTTTTGGCAGGGAGTGATAAAATAATTTTTAAGTTTTTGTTTTTCAAATAGAGTCCATAGTACAAGTTAGAGAAATATGCCCATGAAATGATTAACTTTATTATACTCTCTAACAGACTATTTATATTTTAGGTAGTTACCAAAGTAAAATTTATCATTTCTGATAAATGGCTGCATTCCTCTTCCATAAGCCTGGCCATGCCATTTAATTCAAACCAAGTGGCCAGCTTCTAATTTACAACTTTCTAAATATCCCAGGGCATACTCTTAGGGGGTCCCTGCATGGCTTAAAGAAACTGCCTATGGCTTACCAGAAATTAAAGCGTCTGAGGAAGAGAAGAAGAAAAGAACAGCTTTGTTAAGCTCTTTTTTGAAGCACCTTCTTACCTATCCAGTACTAGATTGCCACTCTCAGAAGAAATCAAAGCAGAAAATAACATGATAGAATACTAGAACTGGAAATATTTATTAGAAATGGAAACACAGACCCCACTCCATTCCATGGACTCTGCCTAAACAATTTACCTGTGGTTCTAAGAAAGTGTATGTTTCCTGGGGTTGTTGCTAAAGTTTCCATTCTTGAGATATTATGATTCTTTAGAGGGAGAGAGGCCTAGGAGCTAAATTGATTTTTTTAAAAAAGAGAGTGTCCTTAACGTTGAGTGATATTTCTTAGTTGAAAGAAGAATAATTTAAAACAACAAAAAAAAAACAGGAGGATCTTTAGATTACTTTTGTGAGATGTGGATAAGGGACCAGGGTTAGCTTATCCTAATAAGCTCTTGGGTGGGGTTAAAGTTGTATATTTTTGTGTATTGGAGAGAAAGTAGAAGTCCGTTGGCTCTTATGGATCATGTTTTTCTTTAGTTAAGTTGAATCAAGTGAGCAAATAATAAAGTATTACTACACATTCTTTAGTCAAAAGCATCCACTAGCCGTGGGCACAAGGTTAACTGGGAGATAAGTATTCATCATTCTGTGTGTGTGTGTGTGTGTGTGTGTGTGTGTGTGTGTACATTTCCTGCATGCCTGGCACTGTTCATGGTGCCAGAGTGGCTGATGTGGAAAAAAAGAAAACAAGCAAAATTAAAGCAGAAGAGAGAGACATGAAGTTAGTAATTACAAATAATTTTTCACTACATTCATAAGAAAAGCATGAAGGAAAAAAAACATGTAATTTCAAAATACTTTGAACTTACATAGTGGGGATCTAACTTAGCCAGCAGTGGAGAAAGCAGATATAGACCTTTAGAGGCATGTTTTCCTTATAATCTGGAGTGTTTGTGTATAAAGAAGGAGGGTGGGTAGGGAGGGAGGGATAGGCAGACAAGTGGCCCAGAGCCAAGGAAGAAACAGCATTGTTCACAATAGGCATTCTCAGCAGAGCCAAAGTACAGTGACATCAGCGTCTACGCATTTTCCATGATTTCTAAAAATATAATTAACTCATTAGTAGAGAAACAGTACAACATGCAACTTAAAAAAAATTAATGGATGACTGGTGCACTTAGCCATGAGATTGGGCAGTGCCATTACATTTAGATGATGTCCTCTCATATTTCCCATGCTCATACTCCTGAGAAGATTCCATCCCAATGGAAGGCCACATCTTCTGCCTCAACCCCAACCATTTATTTTCTGCCTTTCTTCATCGTTATTATTCATCAGAAAGTTTACAACTGTGAAATGTCCTAGTTTTTATTTTTAGTTTTTCTTTGCAAAATTCACAGATAAAGAGAACATACAATTCTCCTTGATGATCATCCCCCTTTCAATTAGAGCAATAATTTTCCTAGAATGATGGTGCTATTGATTGCAGAACTGTAATCTGAGTGCCAAAAATGCTTAATAGTATCTTGTCATTCACAATCTGTTTAATGGTAAGCAGAGGATTTATAGTCTGTCAAATTTAATGACCAGAAGAACCAATAAAATATGACAGGAATGATTTCCCACTCTTTAGGAATGGAATGATTCCATCTGCACAAAGGATAATGGGTTGGAAAATCCGTGCACTTGTAAAAAAGAATAAAAACACAATTATATATTTCTACTCAAGAAATAAAATGTGCATGATGTTCATGTGAAGAATGAAAAGTTATGATTTGGGAAATCATTTATTACACAGTGTCTTGCTTTTATAGGTTAAGATTTCTCAAAACTGACATTTTTGCTTCTGATTGGAATTGGAAATCTATTTAACACATTTTGGCTCACAGTGCAGTTGAATATATTCCCACTAATGAGTCCACTACTTCTAGCCCAGACTGAATCCCATCAAGTTAGGTTCCATGGTGGCAGGACGAATGGAGCTTATGGAACCCAGGGATAGCAATGAAAGGAAAATACTTCCTTCACTTGACATCATCACCTGTTCCACCAACCCCCACTTCATCCCAACAATATTTATACTGCCACTCTAACCCTAGCATAGTCCTCAGTCCATATCCTCTACCTAGAATACCAAGCAATTCCTCTCAAAGTGTGCCTCCTGGGTGTCAAGAAAAATCTATATCATTTAGAAATGATGATTCTGTGATCATGTCAGG
>PVKH010015339.1:0-16133 GCA_004027955.1 Chaetophractus vellerosus | reverse complement strand
CATGCTTCTGCCAACAATCCATGAGTCAGTCTCTGCTTCTGTCACATGACAATCTCTTTCCCCATCTGTCTGCTACTGACTCCTACTGACCTTGTCCAAATTTCCTATGCTTATAAGGACTCCAGTTATACTGTGTTATGGCCCACCCTGATTCAGTTTGGCCTCACCTTAAATGATAGGATCTTCTAGGATCCTATTTATAAATAAGCCTGCATCCACAGGACCAGGGGTTAAGACTTGAGTATGTCTTTGTAAAGGGGCATTATTCAATCCATTACAATGCCCACGATCACTATTTGTAGTCAATATTGTATTGGTGGCTCTGGCCAGTGCATGTAGAACACAAAAAGGAATAAAGGAAATGTCTTGGAAAGAGATAAAATTATCAGTATTCACAGTTCATATGAATGACTATGTAGAAAATCCAAAAGAATTTACAGACAAATATTTGAATCAATTAGAGCATATAGCATTGAGTCTCAATATATACAAAAATACAAAAATCAATTGCTTTCCTATACTCCAGCCTCAAGTAGTTAGAAAATGTAATTCAAAATATACAATGAATAAATTATAAAAAGATACAGCAAATTATAAAATTTGAAGGATAGGAGGACTATGTATCAAAAAGATTTCAGCTTTCTCTACATTGATCTATAAATTTATTCCAATTGCAGTCAAAATCTCAACAAGGTTTTTCTGGAACTCAGCAAGCTGTTTCTGAAATTTACACAAAAGAACAAAAGGCCAAGAATAGCTAAAGTAGTCCTGAAAAAGAATAAAGCAATGTCTCTACCAGATATTATGACTGATTAAATAGGAATAGCATTTTATAAAGTAGGATATTAACACTGGGATAGTCAACTAAGTAAGCTGAACAGATTCACCCAAGCATATATATGGAAAGTGGCAATGCAGTTCACTGGGGAAAGGTTCAACTACATAAGTGGCACTAGGTCAATTGTTTTTCCCCTTTGTGTAGAATGACATTTGATCTCTTCCTCATACCTACATGAAAATAAATTTCAAATAAATTAAAAATGTAAATGTAAAAGGCAATAGTTAAAAAACATTTTTTTGAAGAAAATAATTTTATGATCTTAAGGAAAAGAAGAATTTCTTAAGCCCTAAAAAGTGCAACCCACAGAAGAAAAGATATATAAATTCAACCACATTAAAATAAATAGCCTCTTTTCATCAAAAGATGTCATAAAGAAAAGGAAACTCACATACTGAGAGAAAATATTTATGACACTTATAACTGACAGAGAATCAGTATTCTCTCTTCTAAATCAATGAGAAAAGACAAACAACCCAATAGAAAAATGGGCCAATGACTTATGCAGTCACTTTACAGAAGAAGAAACACACAAATAACTTTTAAACATATGGCAAGATGGTCAACTTCATTACCCATCCACAAAACACATGAATTACAAAGGGGGAAATGGAAAGTGCAGAAGCCTGGAAGACACCATCTTGGGATCAAAGTGAACACCATCGGTAATAAAGCAAATTGAAATCATGTACCACCTGGTAGGATGTGAAATCAGAACATGGCAGCACTTCTGTGATAGTCCTGCCAAAGATGCATGACCTGAATGTAACCTGAGGAAACGAACTCCTCAGAAATGGTCAAAAATACCTCAAAAAAATTACTGGGTAAGAAGACCAAAGAGATGTGACAACTAAATGCACGATGTGTGATTTTGGACTGAATATTTTTGCTATAAAGGATAATGTTGGGCCAACTGAAAACTTGAATATTGGCTGAGGATTAGATGGCAATAATATATCACTATTAACCTTCTGCTTTTGATGGCCAAATTGTGGGTAAGTAGGAGAATATTTATGCTCCCAAATACTCACTAAAATGTTTGGGGGTAATAAGACATGGTATCAGCAAGTTATTTTCAAAGAGAACTGTTCCTGCAACTTTTCTTTCAATGTTAAAAGTATTTTTTTTAATCCTACAAAGGGATATTATTTAACACCACTTTGGCAAAAATTAAAATTCTGACAATATTAACTGTTGGAGAGGATTTGATTAATAGAAACTCATACATTTATACACTAGTAACGAGAGTGGAAATTTGGCATCATTTTGTAAAGTTAAATCTTCACATACTGTATAACCCAGAAATTCAGCTCCTAGGCATATTACCATAGAAAAATTCTAGCGTATGTGCTGCAGAAATATATATAATAATGTCCATAGCAGCATTTTTACCAAAAAATATATATAATCATATAATGCAGCATTACACAGTAGTGAAAATGAATGCCATGGATGAATCATAGTTACTTAATGTTGAGTAAAAGAAGCAAGTCACGGAAGGCTAGCCACAGGGTGATTCCAATTTTACGAAGCTCAAAACCAAAGCAGCATTTATACAAGTTATTATTCAGAAATATATTTATATGTAGTAAAACTTTTCTTTTGAAGACCAGAAAGTGGTTATCAGGCATTATAGAGTAGGATTATTCCTCAGTGGCAGCATGCTGGAGAAGGGGCATGTTATATAACCATATTGGTAAATTCAAATTCTTAAGTTAGGTGGTAGCATCACAGAAGTTTGCTTTATTCTTATGCCTTATAACTTGCATGCATGTTGCATGTAAAATTTTGTACCAAATATTATATAAAATATATTTTGAAATAATCAAAACTATTGGAAGAGTGATTTAAGGTAACAGTTTTGGATTCCCTCTTTTAATGCTGATAAGAAACCCTTCAGAATGGGAAAGGCCTAACAAGGTCTACCTGCCAGGACATTTTATGAGTCTGTGGCCAAATAATAAACAAAAGAAAACCCCGGGGCTGCAACATTGAAATACTGCTCAGTTTACTTCATTTAAGTACTTCTTAATACTTAACATGGTCTCTACCACAGAGTTAAAGTGTAGCAGGGATGGTTAGCTTAGATATACTACCCGTCACCATTGACATTCTGTCCCCTTCTGGTGTTGTTTCCTAAGCAAACTGTTCTATTGAAGTAGGCTTTTGTGTGCTGATTTCTTTTGTTTTAAAGAGTTTCTTTGAAGCAAAAATTAAACTCCTCTTTAAAGCCTTTGTTATTAACTAAAGAGTTCCATTTCTATTGCTGTGCCACTTAAAGAAAATCGATTATGTAATTTGGTGGACAGTTTTATGAAACAGAATCGTGACTTTTGAAGCTTTGAGAATCAATGTGGTAAAGCATAGATGCTTTCTGACATCTTTGATGTGTACTTTATAATTCTGCAGTGAATCCGTGTATATTTAATCCACATTTAAACTATATGTAAGAGAAAACATGTGTAATAGTTTAATACTGAGCTCACACGTGAAGATATGATAAATGATTGTTTACCCAACAGTCATTAATTTTTGGATACGTAGGAGTTGTGTGATCACTATACATCTTCTTTTTTGTTGAAATAAAATCTTTTGAAAAGGAGGGTATATAATGTAAACTTTATTTGGCACAATCTTTACTAATAAGAGGCAACCACAGACATCTGTCCCAAAGACATTTGACTGAAAACATATAATCATCACTTACCTCGCCATAAGGATAATAGAGCCAAAGCAGCAGAAGGAGAGTTTATATTTGAACATCTCAAAGTACCCATTTTTGTATTTTCCACTACTTCAGGATGGATAGTACCATATGGCTTCCGCATAACTGGACCTGTTACTAATAAACTAGGACTGATGTGTAATTACGTTTTCAGTGATTCATCTGTGAAACACCCTGGGTTATTTTACATGGCAGCATCTGGTTCACATGTGTACAGTGGTTATTCTGTGGTGATTGACATCTGTATTCTTCTAATAAAGTCCCAGTTGAACATATGTGAACTATTGCCTTCTTTCTTATACAGACAAAACCTGCATTTGAAAAATCCTTACCTCTACCCTTCCTGAATATGAACATTTCAATGTTCTACACACACCCACACAGAAAACTTGCACTGTTGCTGGAACATAATATAAATATTTCATGCGATGCATTTCAATCTTTGAATAGATGTATGTAGGCACCTTTATCCCTTTTTATATTTGTTTATACCATGACATCTGTTTTGGATTGTATCCTCGAAGAGGGCAGTGACCACGTCACTTTAATCTTATGCAGACAATGTGCAGTAAGGCATAATTCCCTTTCAAGTGCTTGCTAAGTATTTGTCAATCAAGATGGGGATGTTAATGACTTTAAGGAAAAGCAGAGTTTATAATCTGATTGTAAACACCTTTTGTGCTTTAAGAATATTTGCTGTAAATGGCCCTGCTTTCAATTTTACATATTATAATTAACCAGGTAACAAAGAAAACCATGTTGTTTGACCAAAATTAGTTTACTTTAAGTAAGAATAATCCTTTAGTGATGTGTGATATGAAAAAATTTTTAAAGCAGAATTCAAAGCAAGTTTCGTGAGTGATATAGCATTTTAGCTGAACCTTCAAGGACTGACACACTGTGGACATGTAATTATGAAGGGCAGGACATTCTAGGCAAAGGAAAAAGGGAGGAAGAGGCATTGGTTAAGAGTATTGATCTAGGAGGTCAAAAGGTCTGGATTTCAGTGAGAACTTGGGCGAATCACTCAGAGGTCTAAAGTTTTTTTTTTCTCATCAGGAAAATGGAAACAATAACAGAACCTAGGGTTGTTGTGACAATGACAGGAGTAAAGAGCTTAATCCATTGCCTGTCATAAGAGGAGCATTTAATAAATGTTAGCCGTTATTCTTGGTAGTAGATCAGCAACTTTGAATAGACTTTCAACAGAATTCTGAAAATTGGATTAAAAAAAATAATAGGGAGCAAAGCTCCAGGCTATATGCAAATATCTAAAACATCTAATTGGAATTCTTACTTGTACAGAGAAAGGTCAAGGTCCTCTTCCAAAAAAGCCATCTTTTTCCCTCATAAACTGTTCTTTTCAATTATACGTGTGGCAGAGTGATAGCAAAATGTAATTATCTACACTTGAGTTAAAACATCAGTTAATATCATGGTGAGTAAAACATTTTTCAATAAGTTAAATTACCTTTGTTTTTTAGTCTTTTTACATATTCTCTGCATGCAAGGCTTGGAAACATTGAGGCTTTGACTCTTTCTTAATCCTGTAAAAAAAAAATGCCTGTTTGCCTTATTTCCAAATTAATAATGACTATTTATTTCATGTGTAAGAAAGAGTTTGGCCAGCACACTTGTACAAGCAGACAAAAAACACTTATAGTCTGTAATAGGTCCCATGTTCTAACCTAATTTCCTCAAGATAAATGAACAAAAATAGCTGCTAGTGTTTTTCATATTTATGAGGTCCACCTGTGATATGTAGTAGCGAAACGTTTTATGACTGGAAAGTAAGGGGGGTAGGGACTGGAATTAGAGAGAAGCCTAAAGAATCACTTTCTATTTTGCATATATATACAAGTATTTAACTGCTTGCTCTCTTTAGTCTTCCAAGTATTCATCTCTTTTTTTTTCCAGGTTTCAGTGGTCAATTTCTGTGGTGGTGTTAACATTTTTGTTACTCTATGTAATACTTTCAATCCTCCTATGGTAAAAATCACATCATATCAAAATATACCTTTCAAAAAAAATACTTTAATGACCAGGTAGTTCAAAGGCATATATGCTACTCTCTTGGTTATAAGCCGAAATTCTCCAACATTTCTAGGTGTAAGAACTTACAGGAACTAAAGTGTTGTAGTTAGCCATTTTCAGTTAGAACTAAATATATCTGTTACTTTTTTTTTTTAAAGATTTTATTTATTTTATTACATATCTCCCCTTCCCCCCGCTGCTGCAGGACGCCGAGACCGGTCACCGCACAGGTGTGGCTTTCCCCACTTGTGGGCGGCTTCTGCTTTCCATTCACGGCCGGCTCTGCTTCAGTTCGCTGGTCACTGGCTGCACTCCATTCGTGAGCCACCTGCCCTGCCCGTGGCGGCTTTGCCCTGTCCGTGGCAGCTTTTTGCCCTGTCCACGGCGGCTCTGGCCCACCCATGACGCTTGCCCTTCTCAAGGCGGTCTGCCCGCTAGGAGAGGTCCCTGGGAACCGAACCCGGGGCCTCCCATGTGGTATACCGGCGCCCTATCCACTGGGCTATCCAGCCGGCCCATCTGTTATCTTAAAAAAAATACCTACAAGGAGTATTTTCAGGGGTATTCATTGAATTGTGATATATAATAGGCATTTAAATTGTTTCTAATTTTCACTTTGAAATGAGAGTCAATAATATTTTTATGGTACCTCCATGTAATCAAATGCTATGTGGCCATTAAAATGACTATGTAGACCTATAATTATTGAAACAGAGGTGTATCCCCTAATAAATTATTAAAGGCAAATAATGGTGCAAAGTATTTTCATAGTATAATTAATTTTAAAAGTCTGTGTATATACATGTATTACATGTGTGTATTTGTATATGTTTACATATAAACTTTTAAAAGATAAGAACAAAAATATCAGTAGGTAAAGGACAGGAGGATTTTTAGTTTATCTTCTTTATTTTTCTGTACTTTCTGAAGTTTTTAAAATGGACATATATTATATACCCCACAAAATAAATTTTGTTGTTGCTAGCATCCAGTGGAATCTATATGTTCAGAATTTCTGTGTTTTAGAAGTGGTGAGGGAAATTCTTACTTGTTTTCATCAAATGTTTGTTTTAAGTAGTAACTATCTTACCCTAAGGAATACTTATTTGATTATGATTCAAATCCAAAATAAATTGAGAGCATATAATATGGAAAATGTATTTTTACAACTTGGATAAATCCTAAAAACTATACTGTTCTTGCCTATCCTGAGAATTATTTTGGAGAATTTTTAGAACTAGAAGGAAATTGCAGATGTGTAAGTAGTCTTCTCACTCACCGCACACACATTTTGGATATTTTGATTTGTCTAGATATCTAATAGGGTCTATTGTAATTTTAATAACATTCTCAAAGAATACAAATAAATTTTTACTTAAATACTCAAATAATCTGCTAGAGCAATCAACTCCATTTTCTTTATGAGAGAAGTTGCTTACGGACAGAAAAAGTTATTGCTGTTATGGATTCTAACTTAATTATGAACAACCATACAGCTCTTGAAGGGCTATGGGAAATTACCACGTAGTACACATTATAGAATAGCATTTTATGTGTTATGTGCATACATATATGCAAGTACAAATAGGCCTTCTGTAAAGAAAGATGTTTTCCAAGCATCTAGATCTGGTACCTAAAATGCATTTTTTAATATTATAAATCAGGACTTTGAACATACTTCACTATAGCAGGTTATAGGTAGTTGTTTAAATATGTTTTTGCCCTACTAGACTTTGAAATTTTCAGGGGCAGGAATTATGTTTTATTCATATTAGCATCTCAGAGCCTAGCACAAGGTCTGACACTGAGAAAATACTGGCTGAAGTAAGAAATGTATGAAAAACAGGTTCACAAGTGTGTTACCCTGTTAGTTAAGTTCTCATGATTACTACTTTCTAATACAGTAGTTCATATTCATATATATATCATGGGCCAAATGGTCTTTTGTGGCCTAGTCTGGGAAAATCTATTATTTATTATATTTCTGAAAATTATGTCCTGAATTTAAGTTTATAAGTAAACTTTTTAAAAACAACCTTTTCCTAAGTTGAAAATTACCTGTGTTTGGCAAAAATAAACATAAACAGACAACCCTGGTTCCTGCCTTCTGGAAACTTATACTCTTACAAATGTCATCCTTAAATCATTCCTTCTAGTTACTGCCAAATTTCTTGGTTATTTAGGAAAGTGTTCAGTGATAGAATAGGAAATATCAAGGGTATTTGTTCTGTTAAAATATGACAGATTGGGGAGCAGATGTAGCTCAGGCAGTTGGATGCCCAACTCCCACATGGGAGGTTCCGGGTTCTGTTCCTGGTGCCTCCTAAAGAAGACAATGAGCAGACAATGAGCAAAAAAAACAGCAACAAGCAGACAGTGAGCAAAAACAATGAGCAAGACAACGAGCAAAACAATGAGCAGACAATGAGCAAAAACAAAAAATGAGCAGGGAGCAGATGGGGCTCAAGCAGTTGGGTGCCCACCTCCCACATGGGAGGTCCTGGGTTCAGTTCCTGGTACCTTCTAAAGAAGAAATAAACAGACAAGGAACAGATAAAGAGCTAAAAACAATGAGCAAACAAATGAGGGAGTCATCTGGGGGGTGGGGAATATGACAGATTGACCTATTTTTACAGAAAACAATAAAATAATGCATCTTAAATAGACAGCCATTTAAAAGAATTAAGATTTATAATTTTCTCTGTTTGCTCATTCAGAAAGGCCCAGTAAAATTTTGAGGAGACTTGGGAAGTTATATATTTTTAAGGGAAATCATAATTAGTCTAAGTAGAATCCAACTAAATATTTTCCATTCATGTTTATAACCTGTTGAATTTTCATATTTGTCTTTTGGAACTACATGTGAATATATGGATGACAGTTTTCCTAATTCCAAACAAGCATTAGAATTTCTTGGTTTAATATTTTACTTAGTGTCTATGGTTTCTGATTTCTTAAATCTGAACCTCCTTCTTGATTGGTCATTGATTGTGAGATTGATAGTGATAATTCCCTATTGGTAACAAGAGCCACATTTCTTTCCAAAATAAAGGATTTGTATAACTGAATGTTTTATTTTGTCGTTACCTTTTGTTTGCATTATTAAGGCAAGTATGATTGCTTACTTTTCCTTGTTCTTTCTCATTAGAGAGATAGAAGTTTAAACTGACTAACTTTCCTAAAACTTACATAATAATAATAGCAATAAATATTATTTACTGAAACTTAAGTTAATACCAAATCAAACTAGAGTCTTCCAATAGTTGGGCTCTAAGTGTGTGTGTGTTTAGAAGTTGGACAACATTTTTTAACCATGAGGATTGAAACACTATTCATTTAATCACAACTCTCCCTTTCAAACATTGCAGTAAAGTGGGGGTAAAACTAAACTAATAGTATTAACATGAACTTGTAGGTATATAAATTTTTAGCCGTCTGTCTTAATTTGCCAAAGGTTGCCAGTGCAAAGTACCAGAAATAGGTTGACTTTTATAATGAGAAATTTATTAGGGTAAAAGCTTACAGTTCCAAGATTGTGAAAATGTCTGAATCAAGGCATCATCAGAGATGCTTTCTCACCAAAGTCAGGTGAGATCATTGGGGATCCTGGTGTCCTACCACATGGGGAGGCAAGATGGCTGCAGATCCCTGCCTAGATCCCTGCCTTCCCCTCAAGGCTACCATCTCCAAGTGCTCAGGTGTGGGTGATCAGGCATATGGCTTGTCTCTTTCGAGGCCTCCTCTCTCATCCTCTGCTTTTCCCCTTTCTCCCTGAGCCCAGCAGTGGGCAATCAGGTATATGGCTCATCTCTTCAGCCTTGAGCTGCTCCATGGGTTCAGCCTCTTCAGCTGCTAGAGATCCTTCAGTCCTCTATCTCACATGACTGGGTCAAAATGGCAGAGCTTCCTTTTCTGTGTGTCTTCTTTCTCTCTGTGTCTCAGTTTATATAAAGGCTCCAGTAAGATGGAAGAGATCCAACCTGAGTCATGCCACACTGACTTAGTCCAAGTAAAAGCAATCTAATCAAGTGATCTAATCAAGGTGCCTTAACCAAATGTAATGTAATCAAAGGGTCTCAAGACCACTGGAATGGATTAGATCACAAACATAGTCTTTTGGGGCGGATTCACCAAATTCAAACTGTCACACCATCTAAAACTACTTGGAAAAAATAAATAAAGTAGCCTCATAATGGGAAGTGAGCTAATTACTTACTGTCCAGCAATAGTTGTCAGAAGTTAGAACTTCCTTACTGAACTATAAGTGAGGTTTAAATTTATTTTATTCAATGATATTTCCAAATAATCTATATTGTTGCCTTTCTGATCTAGAGTGGATTTTATTCTCTGTAAATTACATATACAACTAGCTATAGCTTTTTTTCACACTCAACTGTAAGAAAAAAGTCAAACGCCTTCAAGAAGGGATTTAAGTTAATATGTTCAATACTTAGTTCCACATTTTAAAGAATTGTGCTAAATTTTCAATGAAACAGCAATTTTAAATCTTAATCCCTGTTCTCAATTTGTTTACAGTAAAAGTGACAAAGAGGTGCAGAATTAAAGACTAGTTCACACACCTTCCATTGAAGGTGGTTTCTGTGTCCCCTCCCCTTGAATCTCAGTCAGGTTTTGATTCATTTATAGCCAAAACAAAATGCAGGAGAAGTGATGCCATGTGATTTCTAAGCCTAGGTCAGAATAGACAACCTTGCTCTTGGAGCCCTGCACTTTCATGTAAGAAATCTGACTGCCTGAGCTGCTGTGCTAGAAGGAAGCCAAGCCACATGAAGAGGCCACATATAGATTCTCCAGTCCTAGTCTTTGAGACCTCCCAGACCTATCACCAGACCTTTAGATGGTTTCAGTTCCCAGCCAGCGGTTGACCCTCAGCCTTCCAGAATAACCAGTTGAGGCTCTGACACCATGGAGTAGAGACAAGGCATCCCCACTATGTCCTGTGTAAATTCCTGACTTACAGAAAATATAAGCATGATAAAATTTCATTGTTTTATGCCATTAAGTTAGAGTGGTTTGTTACACAGAAATGGTTTCTGGAATGAAGACTTACTTGACTTAAAATATCTATGGGAGAACAGGAGATAATGACTTTCTCTGCATAGGAGAATCATGGGAGCCTTCACAGAAGCAAGGATATTTTAACTTGACTTTGAATGATGAATAGGAGCCTACTAAGTAAAGAAGGTAGGAAAGGAGCCCCTACCTAAGCTAAAAGAACTGTGCACAAAGTAGAAAGACAGGGAGAATTGTGTGGTTGGTGGATGATAAGAAGTTTGGTTTGGAAGAGCATTATATAATTAGAGCCAACCGTGAAGCTAGAAATAATGCAATGCTTTCTTTGCTATGCCAAGGGAGTTTCATCTGTAGCCTTGTAGGAGCCCATGGAAGTTGAAAGTAATAACCTGATTTGTGTTTTTGAAAAAGAGCTAATTGAAAAAATTAAAAACAAATAAAAGAACTAATTGGCAATGGTATAGAAAATGACTTGAAGGAGAAAGAAATGAAAGTCATGGAGAAAAGTTAATAGGTCTGTATTTCAGATGAATTATGATCAAGGCTGAGATATGTAGCCTTTTTATAATAGCAAAATAAGATCCATTAGGTAGCAATGGTTGTTTGAGTTGTTAAATCAGTTATTTATTGACTTTGTATGTCAAAGCATAAAAATTTAATCTACATTAAATCCTATATTTTTAGAAAATTAAACCAATGCCTTTATAAAACATCAATTTCAGTAAATTTCCTAATGATATTTCTGAATAACATATGAAAGTGTCTTCTACAGTAATTTTTGGAACCACACAACTCTAGTCCAGTGTGGACTTGATTGACTTTTAAATAACATTTGAGATTATTTCACATATTTATGGTGTGATACATATGTGATACATAAAACTTTGGAGGTAACATTTGAAGTTTTATTGGAATCATATCATACATAGAAGAGGCCCTTGCAAAACCGTAAGATTTATATTGATAGGTCTTTCTTTGGTAATTCTGAGCATATAAACTCTAACCTTCATGGCTTATACTGCCTCATCTACACAGTGAATTACTACCAATATTGAAATATAGCAATTTGTTTTCAAACGATTTTGCCTCCTTATATATTTTGGTTTTACTTTATAGTTTGGTTATATTTTTTTCAATTATGTTACTAGAATAAAAAATTTTAAAAACATAGGACTGTACCTTATACTGAAAGCACAAGCAACAAAAGAAAACGTGGATAAATGGGACTTCCTCAAACTTAAACAGTTTTGTGATTCAAAGGACTTTGTCAAGGTGAAGAAGCAGCCCACTCAATGGGAGAAAATACTTGGAAACCAAATATCCAATAAGGGTTTGATTTCTATTCTATATATAGAGATCATACAGCTCAACAATAAAGGAGCAAGTAATCCAACTAAAATATGGGCAAAAGACTTAAATAGACAATTCTCCAAAGAGAAAATACAAATGGCCAAAAAGCACATGAAAAAATATTCAATATCACTAGCTATTAGGGAAATGCAAATCAAAGTGATAATGAGATATCATTTCATATCGCATAGAATGGCCATTATTAAAAAATAAACAACACAGAAAACGTAAGTGCTGAAGAGGATGTGGACAAATAGGAACACTCCTTCACTGTTGGTGGGATTGTAAAATGGTGCAGCCGCTGTGGAAGACAGTTTGGTCTAAGAAGGCTAAATACAGAACTGCCATATGATCCAGCAATTCCTCTACTAGGCATATATCCAGAAGAACTGAAAACTGTAATGCAAACAGACATCTGCATACTGATGTTCATAGCTGTGTTACTCACAATTGCCAAAAGATGGAAACAACCCGTGTCCATCAACCAATGAATGGATAAACAAAATGTGTTATACACATAATATGGAATACTATGCTGCACAAGAAATTAAATTGTGACACATATGGTAACGGGGATGAATCTTGAAGGCATTATGCTACGTGAAATAAGCCAAACACAAAGGGACAAATATTGCATGGACTCACTAATATGAATTAAATACAAAGAATAAACACATGGAGTTAAAATCTAGAGTAAGATTATTAGGAGACAAGAGGAGGGCTGAGAAAGACTATTGATGCTTACTTGACTGTAAAAGTGTGGAAATGGATAGAGTTCATGGTAACACATTATAGTGAGTAGCAGCTGGTTTATAAATGGGATTGTGTCTGAAAAGGGTAGTATAGGGATGTAAATGTCAATTGAAAGAAAGCTAGAGAATAATCTGGGCACTGAATAACACAGTGAACCCAGAGGTGGATGAGAATTGTGGTTAATAATACAAATGCAAGAATGTCCTTCTGTGAACTAGAATGGATGTACGTCACTATTGCTGGATGGTAGGAATGTGAAAAAGCATGGGAAAAATACAATTAATGTAACCTATAGACTATAGTTAGCAATACTGTAATATTCTTGCATTAATGCCAAAGATATACTGTGTTGGGAGGGTATGGAAAAATATGCCAAATGTACACTATAGACCATAGTTAGTGGTAATAGTCTGATGATATTATCTCATAATCTGTGACAAATGTTGCACAATGGTGTGGTGTGTTGGTGAAGGGGTGTTGTATGGGGATTCCACACATGTGCATGATTGTTTTGTAAGTACACACTTCTGTAATAAAAATATATTTTAAAAAACCCAAAAACATAGGACTGTAAACACTGTAAACACAAACAGCAAGCCCTCTTGTAAATGATGGACTGTAGTTAATAGTATACTTATAAAAATGTTCTTTCATGAATTGTAACAAATGTACCTGACTAATGCAATGTGTGAATAATAGTGGTATATGGAAACTCTGTATTTTATGCATGATTTTTCTATAAACCTACAACTTTGCTAATTTAAAAAATATGTAAAGTTTAATTTTTAATTCACAATCAAAAGCCATAGAATTTTGTAGGTTGCTTTTCCATCATCCTTCTTCCAATATTCTGACTCCTCTCTGATATGTTTCTTTAAGCAAAACAGAACATTTCCCAGAACTTAAGCAGTGACTGTCTTTACATTCACTCATAATACCAAGTTGAGGTAGTACCCTATATGAAGAACTGGTTTTTGTTCGTTTTAATTATCAGTCATTTTACGTAATATATATATACATATATTAGTGATGTTATTAAATAGTCTGTCTTCTTTCAAAAGTCAGACTGCCGTACCATCCTGAATCACTCATCCACAGAAAGCCTAATGAAATATTCAGAAAGGATTTGGGGCAGACTGATAATTGACAAATCATAAGATAAGGAGAAAGATGGGGCCACTGCAAAATATGGTACTGATAGCAGAAAGGAATTAGATGAGGTATTTTTAAAACACTAACAATGAAGTACTAGCAAGGACCAAAACAACAGTAAAATCTGTAAATTGAAGTTGAAACTGAGTTTTCTTACTGTAAAATAATACCAGTAGAACTTTAAAATGAAGGAAGAGGAGGGGGAGGAGGAAAAAGAGGAGGAGGACAAGGCTAACAAAGCCGAGTTTATATATTTGCCAGACCAAAAAAAAAAAAATGTTCATGAAAAATTTCACCAAATATTTCCCTGAAGCTCCAGGGCTGGTGTTATTTTCTGTCCATGGTTTTCCCACTTCCCCTATTAGCCAAAAGAGAATCCTGTATTCTCCTTTTTCTGTATTTTTATTTTCTTTCATTAGACCACTAAATTTTTGTGGTCAGGCTAGTGAATGTTGTATTCTCAGGGAAACAATTAATATCACCTGTCCCAGAGAACACTAGTTTATTGAGATGTTCATAGTTGAGAGAAAGTGAGAAAAGGAGCCTCCATGGCCAAATACATTTGAAAAACCTGTTTAAACCAGCTTCTTTATTTTTAAAGCACTTTAAAAAACTATCATCTATATATAAGGTTTTAAAATAATCCAAACGGTTTAAAAGACTATCCAGTAAAGGGTACCCCTGAGTCCTCAGCCAAGTTCCTCTCCCCACAATCAGACATTACCAGTTTCTTGTGTATACTTACAGAGCTATTATATTATATTGATCATCTAATGCATTGACAGAACATGCAGGCATTTATCCACACAAACACACACACACATATACCACTAGTTTTCTACATTCATGTCTTTGCACCTTGCTATTTTTTATCTAATAATTTAATAAGCAGGTTCATTTATGACAGAACTTTTCCAAGTGTTTAATGTATAATATGCACATGAAACAGAACTTAGTGGAGGAAAAGAAATATTTTCCTAACATTTTAGACCACAGATCTCCGTTTTTTAGACAGTGTCTCGTGGAACTACTTTTTGAGACATACCCCACAACATGCAGTTCCCTTTCTTAGAACAAAAAACATGCAGTGGAGTAGAAATAAGATTCAGTTACCCCATACACTGGTGGAGCATGAACGATGTGGATTTGGGGGTGAGAGAACCCTAGGCGAAAATTCCAGCCCAGCATTTGACTTGCTTACTTAATTATTTCTGTGCTTATTGGCTATGTAGTTTTGGGTAGGTTGCTTAACTTTATTGTGCCTTCTTGTTAATACTTTCTAGTTCATTTATTCAACCATTTGTTCAATCACTAATATATGCAATCAGTGAACATTTATGTGCCAAATATTGTGCTGGACACCAGGTCAAATATAAAGGCAGAGTCTGCACACTCCTGAAGCTTCCATTTTAGTGAAGAAGGCTCCCAGCAGTAAGCTCACAGATCACCTGGCCTGTGCCAAAATGCCACTTGTGGAGAATTGCTTTCTACCAAGGTGACAGTTTTTACTTTCATTGGCATAGATCATCGTCAAACACCACCTATACCATTTCAAAACTTGCAATGAATGCAGGACAAAGTGGAGTTTATTACTGGATATTTCAGGCATTGGATTTTTTCATGCACTCATGGATTTTTATATTGATTATCTAAGGAATTGCCAGAAAAATATTATTTGTCAGAAAAAAAAATTATCAAGTACAAAAATCATCCAATACAGTATGACTAAGTTGCCTACATCATATTGGATTATGGATACATTTATTAATAGTTGACTTTAAAAATTGTATTGCATAGAACTAAAAAAAATTATATTTCCAAGTCCGTATTATATGGTTTACAGGAAATTTTAGAATTATTATGTTTTTCCCAATATCTGTAAAGCATGTAAATGCATTTTACCATTAAATGTATTCACTCTTCATTATTCTCCTTTCTTTGTTTTATTTCAAAAGTATATTTCTATTTTAGCTCTTGATAAATTTAAGGAGCAAAGTCATATTCATTATACAGAGATATCTTTAAGAATTGAATTGAAAATAACTAATGCAATTTCTTTTATTTGCCATTCTGGCTAACAGAAAGAAAGTTCCAACTTCTGTTCTTTCATTTTCTCAAGCCAATGAAATGATGTCTAGGCCTGTTGAATTCCAGATAATGTTCAACACTTGTTTTACTGAATCTTGATGACTTCAGTCTGTTAGTTTATTTAGGAGACACTTTGTTTTTTATAAGTCAACTGGAAAT
>PVKH010015338.1:0-16124 GCA_004027955.1 Chaetophractus vellerosus | reverse complement strand
TTTAGTTAGGCTAATAAAAATAATTTCTTTGGGAAATGGGGGAAAGACCAGAGCTTGCTGAAAAATGGTAGAGAAAGACAAAAATACACACCAAGGGGCCGACTGGATAGCCCAGTGGATAGGGCATCGGCATACCACATGGGAGGCCGGGGTTCGGTTCCCGGGGACCTCTCCTAGCGGGCAGACCGCCTTGAGAATGGCAAGCCGCCGTGGGCAGGCCAGAGCCGCCGTGGGCAGGGCAAAAAAGCTGCCACGGGCAGGCAAAAGCCGCCACGGGCAGGGCAGGTCGCCCGCCAATCGAGCGCAGCCAGCCACCAGCGAACTGAAAAGCCGGCCGTGATGGAAGCAGAAGCCGCCCACAAACGGGGAAAGCCGCGCCTGCGCAGTGACCCAGTCTCGGCGCGTTGTCGCAGCAGGGGGGAAGGGGAGATATGTAATAAAATAAATAAATCTTTAAAAAAAAAAAATACACACCAAGATTTGGTGTGGACTCCTCTATGCCAAGGGAGGCCAAAGACAATGATTTTGCTTAGGTTTTCCTGGTTTGGGTGGGTCCTGACACAAAAGAAAATCTCTGTCATATCACCATTGTTTACAAACTCAAGAAAGAGACAACTCAGGATACAAGTCCCAGAATTAATATTTTAAAATATTAAAATGTACAGTGTATAACAAAATATTAAAGACAAACAAAGAAATATGAAATTATGGTCCAGCCAAAGAAAGGATAAAAATCTAGAAAACATCAACAAAGAAGGTTAGACTATGGATGTAACTAAAAAGACTTAAAAAAAATCCTCAATATGCTCAATGAGATTTTAAAAAGACAGGAAAAGAACTAAAGTATCTTAGGAAGGCAATGAATGAAAAATATGATAATCTCAATAAATAGATAGAGATTTTAAAAAGAAACCAAACAAAGCTAATGGAATTGAAGACTACAATACCTGAAATGAAATGTCCCCAGAGGGTTTCAACAACAGATTGGAGCAGGCAGAAGAAAGAATGAGAGAACTCAAAGATAAGACAATTGAAATGAGTTAGGCTGAGGAGAAGATAGAAAAAGAACTATAAAAAGTGAAAATAGCCTAAGAGACCTCTGGGACACCATCAAGCATACCAATATATATATTATGGGAGTCCCAGAAGAAGAAGAAAGAGAGAAGGGGGCAGAAGGAAATAATGAAAGAAAACTTCCCAAGCTTAGCAAAAGAAGTGAATATGCACACCCAAGAAGCCCTGAGAACTCCAAACAAGATAAACCTGAAGTAAAAATATGCAACTCATACAAATCAAACTGTTGAATGCAGAGGACAAGGAGAATGTTCTGAAAGCTGCAATAGAAGAGCAATATGCTATGTACAAGGGAATCTCAATAAGGTTAAATGCCAATTTCTCATTAGAAATCATGAATGCAAGAAGGCACTGGACTGAAATACTTAAATTGGTGGCAAAAAAACAATAGCCAACTAACATTTTTATATCCAATAAGGCATACTTTCAAAAATGAGGATGACCAAGACATGCTTGATAAACAAAATCTAAGGGAGATCACCACTATGAGAACTACCCTAGAAAAAATGCTAAAAGGAAGTTCTTCAGACTGAAAGGAAAGGACACTTGAGAGTGGTTCAAAGCCACATAAAGAAATAATTACCTCTTGTAAAGATAACCATTTAGGTAATTATAAATGCCAGTACAATTGTATTGTATTTTTTTGGTATGTAACGCCACTTCTGACTTCCTAAAAGTGCTAAAATGCATATGGTTTCATACATATAATATATAAAGATATACTTTGTAATAAGTACAAAAAATGTTGAAATAAAAAGATATACAGTGTACATGTGTTATTGACAACAAGTTGGTATAAAACCAAATATAATTTTTATATGTTTAAAATGTTAAATTTTAACCCCACAGTAACCATAATGAAAATATATGGAAATGAGAAGTGGTACAATACAAAAAATCAAATAAATATGAAAGTAGGCATTAATGGAAGAATTGAGAGATAAAACCATGTAAGACTTACAAAGACTAAATAGCAAACTGTTAGAAGAAAGTCCTGCATTATCATGGACTTTAAAGGTAAATGAATTAAAATTCCCAGTCAAAAAGCAGAGATTGGTAGAATGGATTTTTTTTTTAAAGTGTGGGGATTCCGTGCTGTTTAAAAGAGATTCACCTTAAATTCAAAGACATAAGTAAATAGGAAATGAAAGGATGGCAAAAATATACCATGCAATTAATAACCAAAAGACAGCTGGCATAGCTATACTAATATCAAGGAAAAGAGACTTTAAGTCAGAAACTGTTATGAAGAACAAAGATGTTCATTATATCTTGATAAAAGAGTCAATTCAACAAGGAGACATAACAATTATAAATATATATTCAATACCAAAGATGTACTGTGTTGATAATGGGGAGATATAGAAAAAGTGTGCCAAATGTATGCTATAGAACATGGTTGGTGGTAATAGTCTGATGATATTATCTCATAATCTGTAACAAATTTTCCACCACGGTGTGGTGTGTTGTTGAATGAGGTATTGTATAGGAATTCTACACAAGTGCATGATTGTTTTGTAAGTTCACAACCTCTATAATAAAAATATATTTTAAAAAATAGTAGGGTGGGTTGGGTTAAAAATACACCACATGTAAGTTGCAGACTACAGTTATTAGTAATAGTTTGAGGATGCTCTTGCATAGTTTGTAAGAAATGTTTCACAACAATGCAAGGTGTTGGTGGAAGGGTGATGCATGAGACATCTGTACGATGTTATGCATATTTAATTTGTAAGTTCACAACTTTTAAGTTACACTTATTGTTTATGTATGTTCATGTGTGAATGATATACTTCAATAAAAAATATATTTAAAAAGGAAAGGATTTCAAATCAGAGCCCTACCTTCAAAATGGGAAGAACTATAAAAAGAAGAGCAAACTAAACCCAAATTGAGCATAAGGAAGGAAATAACAAAGATTAGAGCAGAGAAAAATGAAAGGGAGAATGAAATACAATAAGGAGAATCAACAAGAAAAAAGTTTGTGCTGTGAGAAGATTAATAAAATGGACATTTAGCTAGACTAATGAAGAAAAAAAGAGAGAGAACACAACTAAAATCAGTAATGCAAAGGAGGACATTACTACTGACCCCACTGATACAAACAGGGCTATAAATGGATACTATGACCAACAGTACAACAACTAATTAGATAATCTAGGTTAAACGGACAAATTCCTAGAAATATAAAAACTGTCAACACTGACTCAAGAAGAAATAGATCTCAACAAAATAGTATATAGTAAAAAGATTGAATCAATGATCAGACATCTCCCATAAAGATAAGCACCCCAGAACCAGATGGTTTCATGGGAATTTTACCAAACATTCCAAAAAAAGAAATAGCTCCAATCCTGCTCAAACACTTCCAAAATTTGAAGAGTCAGTAACACACGCTAATTCAGTTTTATGAGGCTTACATCACCCTCATAACAAAGCAAGACAAAGGTACCACAAGAAATGAAAACTACAGACCAATATAATATAGGTGCAAAAATCCTCAATAAAATAATAGCAAAACTTATCCAAGAGCATATTAAAAGAATTATATTACATGATCAAGTGGGATTTACCATAGGTATGCAAGGGTGGTTCAACTTCAGAAGATCAATTAATGTAATATATCACATTGACAAAATGAAGGAAAAAACAAATCATCATCTCAATTGATGCAGAAAAGGCATTTGACAAATCCAGAACTGCTTCTTTATAAAAATATGTAGAAAACTAGGAATAAAAGGAAACTTTTTCAGCATGATAAAAGACATTTATGAAAAATCCCACAACTGACACCATACTTAATGGAGAACGATTAAAAGCTTTCCCTCTAAGATCAGGAACAAGAAAAGGATGCCCACATTCAAAACTATTATTCAACATTGTACAGGAAGCTCTATCCAGAGCGATTAGATAAGAAAAAGAAATTATAGACATCGAAATTGGAAAAGAAAAAGTAAAACTTTACCTATTTGCAGATGATATCCTATATACAGAAATTTTTGAAAAATCCACAATAAAGCTCCTGTTACTAATAAATGAATTCAACAAAGTGGCATGGTACAAGATCAACATCCAAAAATCAGTAGTGTTTCTATACACAAGCAATAAACAATCAAAAGAATGACTCAAGAAAAAAATTCCATTCACAATATCAACTAAAAGATTCAAATATGTAGAAATATATCTAAACACAGATGTAAAGGCCTTGCACACATAAAACTACAAAACTTTTTTAAAAGAAATCAACGGAGACCTAAATAAATGGAAGGACATTCTGTGTTAACAGATTGGATGGCTAAATATTACTAAGATGTCAAGTGTACCCAAAGCAATTTATAGATTTAACAGAATTCAAATCACAATTCAAACAACTTTCTTTCCAGAAAATTATAAAACCAATCATCAAATTTATTTGTAAGTTTAAGGGCACCCAAATAGCCAAAGCCATCTTTAAATGAAGATTAAAGTTGGAAGACTCACACTGTCTGGTCTTAAAACTTATCCCAAAGTCATAGTAATCAAAACAAGGTGGTACAGGCACAAAGACAGACATTTAGACCAATGGATTGGAATTAAATGATCAGAAATGAACCCTCACATTTATTTATTTAAAAAATTGATTTTTGACAAAAAGGCAAAGACCACTCAATTGGAAAAGAATAGTCTTCAACAAATGTTGCCAGGAAAACTTAATCCCCATTTTCAAAGGAATGAAGGTAGACGCCTACCATACAAAATTTCAAAAAATTAACTCAGAATATTCAAAGACCTAAATATAAGAGCCAGAACTATAAAGCTCCTAGAAGAAAACATAGGGAAGCATCTTCAGTAACTTGTATTAGGCAAAGGTTTCTTAAACTTTATATCCAAGGTGCAAGTAACAAAAAAAAAAATAGATAAATGGGATCTCCTCAAAATTAAAACCTTTGTGCATCAAAGGTCTTTATTAAGAAAGAAAAATGAAAACCTACACAATGGTCAAAAATATTTGGAAATCACATATCTGATAAGGGTTTACTATCTAAAATTTAAAGAAATACTACAACTAAACAATAAAAAGGCAAACAACATAATTAAAAATGGGCAAAAGTCTTCAATAGACATTTGTCCAAAGAAGATATACAAATGGCCCAAAATCACATGAAAAAAATGTTCAACATCATTAGCCATTAGAGAAATGCAAATCAAAACCACAATGAGATTCCATTCATACCTATTAGATTGGTACTCTTTTTAAAAAAGGAAAAAAGAGAATGGATATGGAGATATAAAAATACTCATTCTTTACTGGTGGGAACGTAAAAAGGTGCAGCAGTTTGGCTGTTCCCTGGAATCCCACTTCTAGGTATATAACTAAAAGAATTGAAAGCACAGACTCAAATAAATATTTGCAAACCAACGTTCACAGTGGGATTATTCACAATTGCCAAAAGATGGAAGCAATCCAAGTGTCCCTCAACCAATGAAAAGATTAAAAACATGTGGTATTGTCCATGGCCATACCACCCTGAACATGCCCAATCTCATCTGATCTCAGAAGCTAAAAACATGTGGTATGTACATACTATGAAATATTATTCAGCCATTATAGAGAATGAAGTCCTGATACATGCGACAACATAGATGAGCCTTGAAGACATCATGTTGTATGGAGTGAACAAGTAACAAAAATGACAAATAGTGTATGATCTCATTGGTATGAAATAAAATAAGCAAACTCATGGCATCAGAAACTAGAATATAGATTTCCAGGGGCTGGATGGGGGTAGGTCATAGGGAGTTAGGTATTAAAATGTACAGCTATGCTATCTGGGACAATGAAAAAGTTTTGGTAATGCACAGTGGTGTTGGTAGCACAACATGGTGAACATAATTAAAAGCACTGAATTATACATTTGAATGTGATTAAAAGCAGAAATTTTATGTTATAGAGATGTTACTAGAATAAAAATTTTAAAAAACACATAGAACTGCACAACACAGTGAACCCTAAGTTAAACCTTGGACTATAGTTAATAGTAAAATTTTTAAAATGTGCTTTCATCAATTGTAACAAATGTACAAGGTGTTAATAATAGGGTGGTGTATGGGAACTCTGTATTTTATGCATGATTTTTCTGGAAACCTAGAACTTCTCTAATAAAAAAGTGAATTAAAAGAATTTCATTAGTTTACCTAAAGAGGATTTGGGGGTAAACATTACATGAAAAATGTATGTATGATTCTAGGTGTAGGTGTCTGAATTTCGTGTTGGTTTCTAATTTCTAAGTATCAAAAATCAAACATTCCTATTATTAATAAAAATCCTATTTGTGTAGCCATTAATACCAGATGGATGATTTGTAGTTGTATGGAAAGTATTCAAATGATCATCTTATTTGATAGATTATTAATTCTAAATGCAGAGAAAGAGGGACTCAATCAAATCTTTAAAAATTATTGATATTAATTATGTTATTTTTAATATTTATATATGAAAATCAAGTTAAAGTTAATGTTGTCCGTTCTCTCTCTGAGCCCAAGGAGGAATATAATTCTAATCTATGTTATCTGAAACTTCAGCTCTACCAATTTTTGTTTTGAAAGTGTGCGGGAATTGAGCATAGTGACTTAAACATGATTTTAAAAAGAGAGAGAGAGAGAGAGAAGTAAAAAAAAAAAAAAAGCCATTCAAGTAAACATTTGAAAGTGAAAAATATGCATGCTATGTTTCATCAGTTCTAAGATTCACAGTTTAGTATGTTTGAATTTGGAATGAGTCTTACACTTGATAGTACATTATAATTTAATTGGTAGTGTTCTTTTTTTTTTCTTTCTTTCTTAAAACAAATCAAAATGGGATCTCTTACTCATGAATGACTTCTTAAATCCAGTGATTTTGGGGCTCTTTCTTTCAGTTAGAAACACTTATAATTAAGGAAGATCATAGTTACGTGACAACCTAGATTGAATCTTTTGCATAGACTCTGGCTGATTTAGGGATTTTCCTACCCCTGCCTCAACTATTATCTTTCCCTACAGAGTCTGCATTTCTACCAGAAGAGAGTCAGATTCACCAAGAGACTTAGAAAGGCAGAAACAATGTTAGAATTCAATTAGTTCAATTCTATCTTACTTGGTCTAGAGAGGAAAGGATTTACCCAAGATCACATAGTTAAATATAGGCAGAGAAAAGGACAAGATCTAAGTGATAGGAGACTCAGGGCAGTTCTGTTTCTATTACATAAAGTAACACTTTGTTTTAAGCATTATCTCCTTTAAGCCCTCTTTAACATTAAAAAAAAAATTATAGTCTCTCTATTATCTGCTATTACTAAAGCCTTTTTCAATTATCAGAAGGACCTGGATGACTGAATTGGGGAGGGGGAAGGATAAGTTGAAGAACATACTCTATTTTACAGTTTTACTTGAGGACTGAGTTGACATGCTGCCATCATCTTCAGAGGAAGAAGGTTGTGGCAGTATTGTAGGCAGGCACACATAGTCATCTTATAGTGTCAGTACTTGGGTACCCTAATAAAATTTCCTGTTAAATCTCACATTTAAATGCCTATGATTTCTTAAAGTGGGAAGAGAGTTTCAAGAAAAAATATTTTAATTAGGATCTCAGTCCTTCAGGATTTATTTAACTAAATCTTTAATCTGTAATTTTGGAGTGGAGACTGTTTTTAATTTTTCTAATCAAGAAATTGAGATAAATTTTTAAAAATTCCTAGAAGTTATCAAGATTTACCCCCAAGCCCAGTACTCATGAATTTCTAATGGTGGAATTGAGTATACAAGTCAGATGTTGCTTTAGTTTCCCCGTTGATAAAGCAAATACGATGTTATGGGTTGGTTTAAAAGAGAGGATTTATTGGCTCACAGTTTTGAGGCTAGGAGAAATCCAAATCAAGGCATCATCAAGCAATGCTTTCACTCCAAAGACTGGTATTCTGGGCTTAGCTACCAGAGATCCTTGGTCCTTGGCTCCTCTGTCACATGGCGATGCACGTGGCAGCCTCTCCTTGACTCTCCATTTTCTTCTGGTTTCCTTTGACTTGTAAATTCTAACTGTACCTTCTGTGTTTCTCTCTGTCCCTCTGAATTTCATTCTGCTTGCAAAGTAATAGGACTAAGATCCAATTGGATGGAGTTGGGCCACACCTAAACTGAAGTAACCTTATCAAAAGTGCTACTCACAATGGGTTCATACCACAGGAATATATTAAGTTTAAGAACATGTTTCTTAGGGACACAGAGCTCTTAACCACCAAAGATGTTAATCGTAAAATCTCAAATTGAAGTGAAATTTCCTGAATCACCTGAATCTCTTTCTCAACACAAACCTTCAAAGGTAGATAGTTAATATGTTTTATAGCAGTTCATTATATTACACACTGGCTCATATTGCTTTGCTATTTCAGCTTAATCCTAAATTTAACACCTGTACTCATTCGGGCTTTGCTCTTTGACTTTTAGATCAGTAATTCTCAACCTTATTTTTTTCAGCCCTGATCTTCTTGAGAATTTTTTTTTTACATTAATAATGGCTCATTACAGCACTGTCTCTCAATAATGGAAACATCTTTCTCCATTTTAACAGAAATTTCATTTAACTCTAGTATACATATAATTAAAACAGTTTATTTATTACCAGACTTTCAGAGCCTTTGACGTGTCAATATGCACTCTCAGTGTGCAAAAAGGATATACAATTTATGTTGTTTCCCAAATTTCATTAACTACAAAACTCTCACATCTCCCCATCTTGCTCCATCGACCTCTCCAGCCAGAGTGTGGAGGATCTATGCAGGATATAATTAGCTCTAACATATGGAAAGTCTTTGAAATAAAGTTTAAGGTGTTATACTATGTAAGCTGTTTACTTGTTCAGAAGTATTATTTAAAAAGTGAAAATGCACACACATTAGACCAATTGACTAAAAATGAATGAAGTGCTATACCTAAATTTCTCATAGGCAGATTCTATACACACTGTCTCTTTTGAAACTCCTCACTATCCACAGGAATGTTACTTAAAAAGTACTTAATGAAAATTTTTGGTGGACTAACAAAATTGCAGACACATCCACTTTTTGCACTCACACACTCGATGAACATCATTTGACTGTTCTTTCCATGATCTGGAATGTACATGCGGCTAAGTAGGTTTTTAAATCATGGTCTATATTTATCCACTATCAACAAAATAGGGAAATGGTGCTGAACCTAGTCTTTTACTTGCCTCCCTATAATTTCCTCTGTTTCTAATTTTGCAGCAATCAAGTTTCAACTAGTTAATCAAATGCCTTTTGTGTAGCAGGTGCCAGGGTGTTTGTTTTCATTAGTGTACCAAATGCCATATTTAGGAACTTGGCCTTTTGGTTAACTGGCTACAGGCATGGCTTTAAACCATTAAATGTGTGTATTTAAAAGCAGCATTTATTTTTACATGTCCATATCCAAATAATCAGGATGTGGTTATCTGTAAGATGATATGTTATGGCTTTTTCCTATATACACCCAAGCATAAAAATATATGCTTTAAACATAATCATCAATATTATAAACAATCATCATCCTGTGCCATTTATAAGATTGAAAAAGATTAAGAGAAGCTTGGCTTGTAAAATATACATGAAAATAGTTAAAGGAAATCCACATGGAAAGACTTATAAATTTGGACAATTTCACACATTGTAACCTCTTTTTGGCATGATAAAAAGAGAGGAAAGAAAGCATCACAATAGTAGTTTATCTTTAATTAAATAAGAGAGCTATTCAAAAAGAAAGATATGCCAAAAATACAAGGTCATTAAAAATGCAGTTCTTAATATATCTTCTTCAATGGTGAGGAAAGTTAAAAAGACATCAGCCAAAAAAACCAAAGGAATAGCTAAGGCAGTTTCTGGTTGGTATTTTTACCAGATAGCTGTTGCATTCTTTCTTGTTATTTATCTACTTTCTCAATTTAGAGAGAAGACATAGTCATGATTTATGATTTTTTGGTACTTACCAAAAACTCAGCTCAAATATCAATTTGAAAAAAAAAAAAAAAAGAACACAGAAATAGTACACTGCCCCTTTCCAAAAACTATGGAATCAGAGAAGCAGCTATTGACGAACATCATTTGACAATATTACAAAATAGATTAATTGGGGGACATAATGAAGGACTACTTTAGACTACAATACATGGAAATTAAAATTATATTTGATTTATAAATTTTATAGACAGTGCTAAAATGTTATAGGCAATGCTAAAATATTTTTATCTCCAGTATACACATTAATAGGCCTGGCTAAATACTGATACCATTCTGTTTACATAAAAGATTTATTTTTCCCTCTTCTACCATATATAATTTTACTATAATCTGCACTGAGATTTCACAATTTTTTAAGGAAGTGTCAAAAAGAGGAGCTGTCTTGGTTCACACAAAAAAGAGTGAATTTACTAAAGAACCACTTAGCAATATCTCATAAATATTCTTTCACTTAAAAATTATATTTATATGGGATAAAGTTATATATTCAATCAATTCAATCCTCTCAAAGGCTAATTGAAGTGGGAATCTTGTTCACTTTGCAAAGGACAATGAAGCTCAAGTGGTTAAATGATGCATATCCAAGGTCACACTAAAACTAAAACATAGATGAGACGCAAACCCAGGTCTTCAGATTCCATGCTAGCATCTCTTCTGTGATATAAGGCTTAAAAGTAATATGATGTATTACATCTGGGGAACCTGAGAAGGCACTGAATATCCTAACTGTTGGCTCCCCTACCCACTCTGCTCCCACAGATAAGTCCCCTGGCCAAATTACCCTCCTTATCTTAAAGTACTAAACACAGTGCCTGCTTAACCATGAGTAATTACCTTCAGTTTCCTGCCATTCCACAGAATCATTTAAACAAACCAATCACATTGTCCCATGGGAACCAGAGGTCACCTCATCCTCTTGTTCCTATAAAGCCTGACTTCCACAGTCCCTGCTTATTTATTCTGCTCCTCAGAGCAACCCCTCATGTGGCCCTGCATGACATACAGCATCTTCGTAAGGCAAGAATACTTCCTTCTCCAAAGGAATCAAGAGGAGGTTATCAAAACACCTTCCTATTTGCACCCAGACACACAGACACACATTGATGAAATTTAATTTAAGGAATTGGCTCACAAGATTGTGAGGACCAGCAAGTCCAAAATCTGTAGGGCAGGCTGTAGGCTGGAAATTCTGATAAGATTGATGTTGATATCTTGAATCTGAATTTTAAAGGGGAAGCTGACAGTCTGGAAATTCCAGAAAGATTTAAATTGAAACCTTGAGTCTGAAATCCACAGGGGAGGCCAGGAGACTGGAAACTCAGAGAAGCTGAAAGGGTGTGGCCTTGAAGCAGAATTTCTTTTTTTCTGGAATTCTCAATTCTCTGTTCTTAAGACCTCCAATTGATCAGATGAGGCCCACCCTCATTATCTAGGATAATCTCCCTAACATTAAGTCAACTCATTATAGGAACCAATCTCAGATATAGAATATCTCCACAGCAATACTAAGCCAGTATTTGACCAAACACCTGGAGACTATAACCAGAGTCATGGATCAAGTTCAATTTACTTATACTTTAATTAAATAATGCATATATTCAAAATTATGAAGAATTGTTTTATGTATTTCCAATTTATATAAATGGCATCATGCCATATGCATTGCTCTACAAATTCCCATTTCACCTTAAAACAGTTTATTTGAAATCTATAATACAAAAGATATTCATAAAGTCATTTGTTTTAACAATAGATACATATATATTTAAGTTATTTGCTTTATGTCCACAGGATAAAGATATCTCAATTAACAAATCCATTCCTTCTTGATTGGGGTACTTGAGTTGATTCCATTTTTTTTTACTACTATAAACAATGAGGTTATGAAGTTTCACATACATATCTCCTTAGGCATGTGTGAGAGTTTCTCTGGGATATATACCTAGAAGTGGAATAGATGAGTCATAGCAGGACAGGTTCATTTTCTACTTTTCTGTATATTGCCCAATTTTCTCCAAGTGATTTGATCCATTTACAGTCATACCAGAAGTATTTGTGCTTTTCTGTTCCCTAATATTACCCTAATACTTGCACTATTGACTAATTTTTTTTCCAATCTGATGTGTGTTAAACTTATTTTTCTTTTTATTTGCATTGCCTTCCTGCTTATTAATGAGGTTGTATGAAATTTTTTATGTTTATTTTTCACTCAGTTCTCCTTTTCTATGAAATTCCGATTTATAACTTTGGCTCATTTTTATTTAACTGTATGATGTTTAAAATTTTAGTTAGAGTCAGTTACATGTTCTAATGCTAATCTTTATCATATATGTTGGAAATATCTTCCAGTTTGTAATTTGAATTTTGAATTTGTTTATTGTCATTTATCATACAGAATTTTTCAATTTTGATCATCACATTTATCAGTTTTTTCCTTTAAGATGTCCACTATCTGAATCTTACTTAAAAAATCCTTGCATAACCCAAAGCCAAAACTATTCTCTTGACTTGATGTGTGATGTTTTTGAAAATTGGAGTTTAGAAGCTTTCAGACGTAGCACACTGTCTCTGGTTTACCACAGACCCCCCCAGGCATTATTCTCTTATACCTGACCAATTTACACATCTCCCCTAGGTACTTTAGGTTGTAATCCTTGAATTAGACAGTCAAAGCATAAGGTGAATAATATGAACTGGATTTCTCAGACTTTAGGTTACTTTGCATTAAATTATGATTACAGCTGTACAATCCCAGTCTAGGTTTCCATGGAAAGTAAGCCTTCAAAGAATACATACTGGGAGATTGACAACTTCCAATAAGTATTATTTAAGTTTTGCAGAGGTTCACTCCACTACATGAAAACTGAGTATGTTGGCTTATCACTTGCCTCTAACAAGCTTTATAGAAGCTTTTGTTTCTTATGTTTTTTATAATATACTAATAAACATTAACCCTCATGTGCATGACCCCCCTTAGATGCTGGGCTGGAGAGTGGCAAGTGCACATTTCATCCTGGCTGTGACGTTAATGCTGTGGAGCTCAGGAAAAGTGCTCTCAGTGGATGTAGCAACCGAGGTAATGGAAAATAACCTAAAGGACCACACTTTTTATGAGCATAAGCTGTTTCTATTAGAGTCAGAAAGCAGTGCAGCTCACCAATAAGGAAATACCTTGGTAAGACAAAATCAAGTAAATAGCCATATGTATCTACTGTCTTATTTTTATTCCCACAATGACATTCAAAGTTGCAAACTTTAAATGTAAAGAGCAACAATAATTAATTTTGTCCTCTCAGTGGATTCAGAGCAAGATGTTAAATAGATTGGAAGTAATAGCAAAGATTTGTATTCCTTGAACAGAAGAGCATAGGAGAAAATTTATCATTTCAGTCATATATATAATTAAATCAATTACACCAAGATGAAGTGTTTTTATATGAAATTTGAAGTTCTTTGCATTTCAATATTTGGATAATGTTGGCCAAATTCTTTATTACTATATAAATGTTTACTTGGTGTCCTGACTGAAATACAAAGTAAAAGAAATACAAGGGCTTCTTCACACAGACAAAAGTTAATTTGACTTATTTGATCTTCTTAGGAAAAAATATTTATACACTGAAATGCACTTCACAATAGGACATCTTTTGTAGGAGTTTTATGGTTTTTTTGAGGATAAGTATATCTTTTAAAAGAAGCAGAGCTATATATTGTATGTGTCATTAGTTGGAAGAATAAAAGCACTTCTTAGAGGATGCACTGGGTAATTATAAAAGATCTCCCATCTTTGCCCTCTGAAAATTCGTCAACTGCCCTCTGGAGTTTCTCATAATTAGAGCATCCTTTCTTTCTCCAGTTTCCATGTTGTCAGGCTTGTATAGGAAAGTGACAGAAGTTAGGGTTTAAAAGAAGTTTGGAACTACATTGTGGACTTTGCCCTGTGCGTAACAATCACTATGAAAAGTTTTTAATAGATAGATAGATAGATAATGATAGCGATAGAGACAGACAGAAACAGAGACAGAGAGAGACAGAGACAGAGACAGAGACAGAGATAGAGATAGAGATATATGATGAAAGTGGTGTTTGGAGATAATTAACCCCATGGCAGTATTCAGGATGGAAGAGAAGACAGAGGGGAACAGGAGGTAGGGAAACAAGTTATAAGGTGACTAACCCCTTACACTAAGCAGTGAAGAGAACCTGATGTGTGTCTATTGATGAGAATCAGAAAGAGCAGGGACAAGAGAGATTGTCCCGGAAAAAATTGGTAAGATTTAGTGACAGATTTCACTGGAATAGAAATAGCAGCTCAAAACTTTGAATCCATGTGTCAAACTACAAATATTTCAAAGAGAGTTGCTTGGGTCAGTGATAAAGTGTGCAATAGAAAGCCACTCTATTTTTTATTGTAGAAAAGGAATGGAACAGAAAATGAATGAAACAAATAATCCAAGGATAAATACAGAAAGTAAGGGAGGTGAAGAGAATTTGAAACAGACCAAGAATCTGTCACACAAAAGAATGCGACTGAAAGGGTAAAGAGAAGAGTTCTCCTGGAGCTAATGTTTCTTCCCAAGGGAAATATTTTCAAGCTCTTAGAGAGACTACAGAATGATTCAGGAAAGTTAACAATGCACACACACACACGCAAATGCTGTTTTGGGGACTAGGGGACTAAGAAAGGAGAAGACACAAAACAGACAACTATCACATACTTTTATCACTTGGATTAAGTAAAGGGTGTACACATATGTAACAAATAAACAAAGAAAAATTTTACAAGGGACATTAGAGTTAGTGGGACAGCTCTGACACTTTGTAGACATTCAATATTTGTTAATGAATGACACATATGGATGGATATGGTAGTGTCCCTGAGAATAGAAAATGAACTATGTACACTTTCATATCCCTTAGGTTTTATTTTATTCAAACTTTATTTCAAATTCAAATAATAAAATAACTAACAAAAGGCAGCTCAACAAGTTATGGAAGTATTACTCTTAAAAAGTTCTGTCTAAGCACTTTTATCTCATCACAAACTCAATTGTTCTTCCAGTGTTCAGAAAAATACACAAATGAACATAGATTATTTAAATGACATAGGCAAGATCTCCTTATCAATGAAAAAAATGAAGACGAGAAAAAATGCTAAATAATAATCATATCTCACAAAACAAAACCCCATATACTTTTTTTCCTGGGCCTTAGCAATGATATCATACTTTCTTTGCTTTTGCTACAAAAACATTTCAATATTTTTGTTAACTGTAGTCTATAAATTATATTAGCTATATTTTCCCATGTATCACATTCTTAATACCTTGTAGTTGAAGAACATCTCTATATTTACATTATTAACCACAATCCTCATATACCACCAAGATCACTGTTTTATATTCTGTATATTATCCTCCACCTGTCTTCCAACTAACAATAACCTCCCTAGACTACTCATTTCAGCCACAATCACATCTAAACATAAGTGTTTGTTAAACTCATTATAATGGGCTACCATCAAGTCCATCCATTACCACATATTTACAATTGTGGTAATAGATGGACATACTAAACATTCTACATACATCCAGCAGCAGCTTCCCCTTCTCAGCCCACATTCCATCTCCCACCAACCTACACTTCATAGTCCAACTCCATAAGTCTACTCATTGTATTTAGTTCACATTAGTGAGACTATACAATATTCGCCCTTTTGTGCCTGGCTTATTTCAGTCAACATAATATCCTCAAGTTTCCTCTATGTTGTCATGTGCATCCCCAAATGATTTCTTATTACAACTGAATAGTATTCCATTGTATGTATATACTACATCTTGTTTATCCATTCGTTTGACAGACACTTAGGCGGCTTCCATCTTTCAGCATTTTGAATAATGCCACTATGAACATCGGTGTGTAAATATTTGTTCACATGCTTTCTTTCAGTTCCTATGAACTTATTCCTAGTAAGTGGGATTTCCGGATCATATGGCAGTTCTATAATTTCCTAAGGAACCA
>PVKH010015337.1:0-16124 GCA_004027955.1 Chaetophractus vellerosus | reverse complement strand
TCTGTTGCCATATGTTATAGCAAGATGGCTGCCAATGTCAGCAGAGTTCAGACTTCCTGGGTTTCTCTCTTCCTGGGGTTTGTTTCTCTCTGGACTCAGCTGCCCTGCTCTCTCCAAAAGGCCAGCTGTAGACTATCAGGTGACTGGCTCTGTCTCTCTCCCTGGGGCTGTATTCTCTCTGGGTTCAGCTGCTCTGCTCCTCTGTATGCTTACTTTCTGGACTCCAGTTCAAAACTCTAGCATCTAAACTCTAACTAACTCCTCTGCTTTGCTGTGTAGTTTTTCTGTGAGTCCCTGGGGGATGCAATGTCCTGTTGATGTGGCCCAATCAAAGCCTTAATCATTATTTAATCAAGTAAAAGTGAACTCTCTGAATCCAATACAATCTAATGTGCAAACAGGCCAGTTTACAAACAAAATCCCATATCTATTTTTGGAATTCATAAATACTACCAAACTATTACAGCTCCATTTTCCTGTCTTTGTCTTTCTCTCTCTGTGTCTATGAGTTTATATCAGACTGTTCAAGGGGGCAAAGACTCAACCTGAGGCATGCCTCACTGACATGGTCCAATTAAAAGCCCTAAAGTAATCTTATCAAGTAATCTAATCAAAGGACTCTCAACTGAATTTAATGCAATCAAAGATTATCACACCCACAGGATTAAAGTAGTTCAAAAACATAATCTTTCTCTTTTTGGGATTTATAAAACAATTTCAAACTGCCACACATTTGCTTTTTAAACTAATTAACAGATAACATAATTATTTCCCTCTTACTTTCAGTTTTTTTAAACTTTTTTCATTACTTTCTAAAATGTATACAACTGTTAATTTTCATAGCAACTATTTTCATTTTGGAGTTTACATTTTTTACCTTTATCTGATATTATTTTCTTAATATTAGAGGAATACTTCACATTTTCATAAAAGTATAATACTGGAGCATGAAAAATTTAATTCAGCAAATCTCTTAGGCAAGTGATTAAGAAATAAAACCATTAAAACAAATTGTATATGTGGTAGGGTATATGTCGTATTGCAGCCTGCTGCCTTTTCCTGGGAACTACAAAGATATCCTGTGTTTTGATCCAGGTGAGACAGCCTGGTGGGATTAAACACAAACCCCTAGTGGATAAGAGGACTGCTGGTACCTTCCTTCCCTATTGCCCAGAGCATATGCAAACATTTACTGGAGACTGTCTGGCTTGGGAAGCGGTGGGGTTTCTCCACTATGGCAGCATGGAAACCCAATAGTGGTGTGCTGTGTATAGAACATCCCACTGTTTTGGCCATAGATTGAGACCGAATGTCTATGAAGAACTGAAGCCCATTACTGAAGCTGAACTTGCTCTATTTCATCTCTATGTGAGTAGAACATCTTACTGTAAGAGCCTGTGTGAGTCGAGATTTTACTGGTGACCCTGACACCTGTATTAGAGTGGATTGCTATCTCTTTAGTGTCTCTCATTCTGAGCAACAGTATACTCTTATCAGATATAATTTAGGCTTTTGTAATAGTCTTCAATCTTCAAACACATATATCAACTAAACATTCCAACTCTAGAAAAACTTTAAAACATGCAGTATATTCTGAAACAATTCCTTTTGAATGCACATCATTTGCAAATATATTGTGTTGAGACATCATATTAAGAGAAAAATAAATGATAGATGTGTGTATGTGTGTTTTCTAGTTGGTTAAAATTAAATTTGACCTACTAGATTGTTTTGCTGAATAATAAAAAAGAATCATTGTCAACATTGTTATCACTACAACATCCTTTCTAGAGCTCTTCAAAATGTTAGGCAAAGCAGATTTGCAAAGATGAAATTTTAAGATGTCAGTTTTTTTTTTATTTTGCTAAAACTCTTGAGTTAACACAGTACAGGAACACTAAAAGGTCTTTATTTTGATCATTCAAATGGCTTAGAGTGTCTGACTTAATCCATGCCTTCCTGTGCCCATAAACATTTTCATTAAAACACAGACAACTAGAGGTTTCACAAAGTACTCTGGAAAATAGAAAACCGAGTCTTAAGTATGAAGTTTCCTCAATTTAAATATGCTATACACTTGTAATAAAACTTTTACCTTTGTGATTCACAGTGAAAAATCAACCATAAAAATCAATTTTCCCTTTTGCTGAAGACATGTTTATATAAAATATTCTTTGAATAGGAAAAAATAATATATTTGAAGATTTACTGATATACTCCAAAAATATCATAAAATATAAAATAAAAAGCTAAGACTTTTAATCACAACTATAAAATGAAAAATGCTTTAATAATGCAAACTGAATTATTATTTACCAATGAATTTTGTCAGGTAATTTCATCAACCTCTCCACCTACATTTTGATAGAAAGACTGCTTTTTAAAAACTGACAAAACTATTTTGAATAGTCTGACAGCATTTGGGTTATTTGAACAAAGAAAGATTAAATAATGTATTACCTGAGTTCTTTTTGAGGATTATTAGTATTTTCGTAAGAAAATAGAAGTGAAACAGAAAGTGAAAATTCAAGTTATTTTCTGCCATGTTCCCATAAGAAAAGTTCATATCAGCTGATGAGTTTTCTCAGACACAATCGTATTCCATTGTTTATGTGTCCAACAACTATGAGAAAATATATACGATGAAAGGTTTATAGTGATGATTTCAAGAAAATATCCAAACAAGTTCTTCCCTCTTGAACAGTAGATAATTCTGCCATAAACCTACACATGAAAAAATAAATGAAAAAATTTCTTTCTCTTACCAATTCCTTTCCTTAAAATAGAAAACTCACAGTGAAGATTGATCCCTGTCTTTCTCCTCTCAGGAAACTGCAGAACTGGATGTTAATGGGTTGAAACATTCTGCTTTGAAATGCATTAAACATAATATATAAAAACTCATTGCTATTAGTTGGAAGCCAACTACCTTTTTATAAAAAAACACTAATTAAATGACTTATTTACACATCCATTTTCAGTAATTATAATATTGCGGCCAATGTATTCATTTGTTCAGGTTATGTACTCCATGATGGCACTCATTGAATAGTATGTCGGAGCTGAGATTTAACTTGTATTCCTCACCAAATCATTAGAGCAGGAATGGGGCTATTTTAATCCAGAGGAAAGGAAATCTTTTCAAGTTTGTATAAAGTGCCTTAGGGGATAAAGATGTCCCTGTACAATATCAGGTATATTTTAAAAATTAAGGTGATATAAATTATATTACATGTACAGTATCTTATACTTTCTATTTATATTGAAACTTTTAAGAAATGTTATTTGAAATGCTTTATAATTTAATTCTGACTTTTGATGGTCAGTTTCATTTTTCAGCTCTTATAGAAAATGTTGAAATTAGGGTTAACATTCAGCTGACACCAAGCTTTAAAAGATTGAAATATTCTTTACTTATTGGGAAAAGCCACTGCCTTGAGCATCCCAAGTATTTCCCAACTAACCTGGGAACCTCACCTCTCCCTAAGACCTTGTGGGCTTTTCCATGACCTGGTTACTAAAAGGTTAATGCATGGCTCACAGGAAGCCTGTAGCACCCTGCTCTAGAGCTAAGACTGGTGTCAAATATGATTATGTGAAGAACCTCTGTATTAGTTTTCAAATATTCTGAAAGATATCCTGGTTCATAGACTGAAAAAGATACTAAGAAATGTGGAGAAAATGATAGATGTGTTTAGAAGTCTTCTTATCTTCATTAACTATATTCCATTTACACTGGCATTCTGCTTTGATCATTCCAAGTTTTCTAAGGTCTCAAGGTCCAAGCTCTTGCATTTCCTTCTTCCTAGAATAAACTAAACCCCTTACCACCACACCCTAGGCACCACTCTACTCTGTACAAAATTAGCTTTTTCTAACAAAGTCTGACTTTCTCTTTCTTGTTTTTACTGACGTTTGACTTCTGTGAGCTTTTAAGCCTTATTTCATTCTCTTACCCTTTGCTCTACATCTGGACAAGCTGATCAGAAACTCCAGGTACCCCCTCCTTTGGCACTGATGGGAGTTTCAAACAACACAAGCCCCTTTCTATATACAAGAAACACAAGAACCCTACTCATGGCCCCATCTTCTAACCACAATAAAAATCCCAAGCCAGCCTCATTCACTTGTTCTCTCAAATCATTTTTGTACCACTTTGGAAGGTCTGCTTTGCTCTACCCAGGAAGCCTCATTATGTAAGTGTATATTAAATATACTGTATTTTGTACTTTATATTTAAAATTTTAAGAAATGTTATTGGCAATGTTTTATAACCTCATTCTGACTTTTGATGATCAATTTCAATTTTCAGCTCCTATACTTGAAGAAAATGTTGAAATAAGGGCTAACAGTCAGCTAATACTTAAAATGAAACTTTTCATACCCTGGTGGTTTGTGTGTGTGGTCCCATCACTCTTGACAATTGAACCAAACTGAGGGGCGGGGTTCTTTCCTGTTTCTGAAGAGTGGCTATAACACCTACTCATATTTCTAGTATCACCTGAAATATCTTCCCTTCAGAAAAGCATTTTATGAAAAACTTATGAAGTACCTGCCCCTCCCCTACAACACATTCATAAAATATATTCTCTATAAAATTTATTGTTTTTTTCCTTCAAAATTTTTACCAAATTTGTAATTACTGTTGTTTATCTCTTTACTTGAACAATGAGTGTCAAAAAGCTGAGGGAAGATACAGACCATACTCTTCTTACTTACCATTGTTTCTTCACAGCCAAAAATAGTCCCTGCTATATAGTGAAGACCAAATAAGTATTTTTTTATTGAATAAAATATTTAATAAATGAAATTCTACCTCAAGGCTATTTGAAGAAGTAACATTTTAATGTGGCCAAAAGAAAATAGATTTAATTTCCCAAAAAACAATAGATTGATTGTCTCGAATGCTAGAGTTATGGTCAAATTCACCACTGGAGGAAGAACTGATTGAATGGCTAGCTTACTGAATGGGACAACATTGAGTCTTGTGCTTCATGCTCTATGAAGTAAGTCTTTTGAATCTCTCTCTCTCTCTCTCATTCTTTCTCTATTCAATGTTTAATTAGGAACTTAGCATGTTATTGCCTTCAATTTTACTTCCTTAATGAGTCTTGAATGGGACCCTCTTATGCACCTTCCTGAAGTATTGGAATACTTTTCATGTTAGTTGTCTTGGGTGAGTACAATGAACTGGAGATGAGGTATTGCAACTCTGTTGAGATTCAGAGCCCAACTGGCACATGGATAGCCCAAAGATTTAAGTCTCTTGGACATATACTTACAAGTCTAGTACTAACTCTAGGTTCAAACAGAAGGGGCAGAAGAGCCATGTATAGGGAAACCACAACTGAGTCCAACTCTGTCACATTGGGGAGCATAAATACCAAAGAAGGACCCACTGACAGGGCACCAAATTCCTGAGCTGTCTGCCCTTCCTATAGTGTCTGGATGTCTCCAGAGCTCTCAGGACCCTCCCTATGTGAGGCAATATTTACTTTGGCAGTCAATAAGACCCTGCAACCTATGGAATGACCTCTTGACTCTCTTTGAAGCCTCTTAGGAATATAAACTCATTTGTCTTCATCCTTTCCCCCTTTTGGTCAGGGTCTTTGTTACAGTTTGATGTAATTATGAATTCCAAAAATTGATATTGAATCATGCTTGTAAACTGATCTGTTCATCTGGGCAAGATTGGGTAATGATTAGGCATCAGTGGTGCGTCGAGCCCCACCCCTCGGTGGGTGTGGTCTCAAGTATAAAAGGCAAGGCCAAAGACTGAGGGAGCAGATTTGAAAAGCAGTTTTTGAGAAGCAGTTCTGATGTTGGAGAGAACACCCCAGGAGTAGAAAAGTGAGCTGTTCACCTGATAGTCTACAGCTGACCTTGTGGAGGAAAGAGAGGAACTAAGCCCTTAGAGAAGTGCAGCCCTGGGAAACCAAGAAGCCTGAACCCTGGCAAACATGGCAGCTGTCTTGCTCCAACATGTGTCAATGGACTTTGGTGAGGGATGAACTTATGCTTTGTGGCTAGGTAACTGTAAGCATCTACCCCAAATAAATACCCTTTATAAAAACCAACCAATTATTGGTATATTGTGAAGGCACCCCTTTGGCTGACTAATACAGTCTTTTTCCAGTTTTGTTGCTAGTTGGTGCTTTGAAGCAATCCTCAGTGCCAGGGAGGCTCATCCCTGGGAGTCATGTCCCATGCTGGGGGTAAGGTAATGCATTTATTTGCTGAAAGAGGCCACATTGGAGCAACAGGGGGCTCACAGGAGGTAAACCTAGGAGGCACCCTATAATACTAGGCTAAGTTTCAATTTCAAAAGTAAAGGTTCATAAGTATAGTCATCACTACCAAGGGCTCTTCAATGGTCCATACTCCTTCACTAGTCACTGCCCCTGCACTGGGGTGATTCTTGTTGTCCCATTAGAGAATGTGGCAGAGCTCCCCAGGATGGGAATTCAATATTATTTTGGTTATTGTGTGAATCTCCACCCACCATGACAATGCCCAGTGAACACTTGAACACATTCATATGCCTTATAGGTATGCCCCAAGTGACCCTCCTCCCATGTATCCCCCATCACTGACACCCTGCACCAATGATCCTCCCCTGCCACAGTTGTAACCCTTCTGTGATCTAAAACTTCTTCAAAAATGAAGACAACAAAATAACCAAATGCAATTAATAAGAAATTGAAATAATAGTGATAGCTTTTAAAATATCAAATAAAATACAATATATTTTTTTAAATGGAAATAATATCAAATTAAGATTTTTTTTGACATTATGTCTTTTATCACTGTAAGGTCTATTGTCTACAAGGAGACAATGATGGGCAACAACCATCCCAAGGAACAGAGAGTCTGCAACTGCAAGTAAGATAGTCCCATCAATCTGCCCCACAGGATCTAAGCCCCCTCTCAATTAGAGGCAGAGTGGACATCACCATCCCAGAATCTTCAGGATTGGGGAATGAATGATGTACTAGAGTAAACTCACTGTTATTTGACTATAGATTTATTGTAATTCTAAAAATGGAAGAACTTTCACCATTGATGTGGAGGCAGTGACGACTGGAGGTCCTGAGGGGAGGGAGAGGGAAGAATAGGTGTAATGTGGGGACATTTTCGGGTCTTGGGAATTGTACTGAATGACATTGCAATGACAGATACAGGCCATTATTTATCTTGTCATAACGTACAAAGTTGTGTGGAAAAGAGTGTAAACTACAATGTAAACTATAATACACACTCAGTGGCAATGGTCCAAAATGTGTTCATCAATTTTAACAAATGTACCACACTAATGAAGGATGTTGTTAACATGGGAAAATGTGAGAGAGATAAGGAACAGGACATATGGGAATCCCCTATAATTTTTATGTAACATTTATGTAATTATAAACATCTTTTGAAAAAAATTTAGAAGTATAAATATATAAAAGAAGAATACTTTTCTTCCAGATTATTGTAGTGGTTACAGAACCAGTCTTCCTTATCAATCACATCACTCTGTTCCACTGTTTTTAGTTTTGTATATGTTCCTAAATTGTAAATTTGATTATGTCCTCTATCAGGCTCACTGATATTTTATGGTTTTTGATGGTTCACTCTATTTATAGTTCACTGTACTTCACTTGCTGCATCTTTCACTATACTGCAGTCTTAACACTTTGGCCCACCAGACAAACCTCTATTTGTAGTTCTGATAATAAAGTACAAAGTTTTATGTTTCCTCAATTATGCTATTATCATTCAAACTCATTTTTAGTGGATTTTCTTCCTAAAAGGATCCCATTACCTACCAGGCTGATTTAGATGGTCCCCTCTTTCAAATCATGTCGTACCTCTATCAAATCCTTCATCTTTACTCTATTATAAATGCTGCTTTGCTTCCCTCTTAACTTTCAGAATTCACAGACAATAATTTATGTGTTTTTGTCAATGTCATATAACAATGTCTTGTACATATCATACAGCTAATAAATAATTATGGAATGTTTAACTAACTTGGAATAGGCTCATATTGAATCAAAGCAAATCAAAATGTTCAATGGTAAATAGCATGACACATAGGAGAAGAAATAAGTAAGGTAACATGATAAATAGTATGCTAGAAGTACTGTGTAAGGTCCAGATAGTTAACTTCCAGTAATATAGGTCAAAAAGATGCTTCAAAGAGATTGAAATATTCCTTGGATGGATGAAAGTATAATATCTGTCTAATGTGGTCTGATGTCTTCTATAGCTCATTCTAGTACAGCCCTCTTACTTTCTGCTGTTGAGATATCTAGTAGAGTTAAACATTCATTTTATTGCTTGAAAGTAACTTTCTTAGTATGAGGAAAGGCAGATGTAGCATTTGGGGTTTCCTCTTCATAATATTAGACAGTATGAGTTTTCTGAAGGCCAATATTTGGCACTTCTTGAACTTAACCTTGATTAAGATCCCAAGTAGTTGCTATCCAATAAAGCCTTGAAAAATTAAAATTTGTGATAAAAAGGTTTGTAAAATAAAATAAAAACCCCTTTTTAGGACAAGGTTTCGATACATGTTGAACAGAAAGTAATCATTTGTGTCTTTGCAAAATTTCATCACTGACATATAATCAAGTTTCTCAAGCACACAACTCCAAAATCTCATTGTCCTACCTTTTATTACACTTATTACTGTGTCTACCAGTCCCTGGAAGACTTGGGAATGGGAGGGCAATTTGCTTCACGTTCACTCAGAATGCATCTCACTTCTGGAGATTCTTTGATGCCTTGGGTTGGGATATCCACTAAGTAAGGAATTATCAACATACTTATGGGTAGAGAGAGGGCATTCAATGTACCTAACCAAGTTCAGTATGGTTGACCTGTGAAAGACAGAAGCAGCATGTGAAAAAAGACTGAAGAAAGTGATAAGTTCCAGATCATGGAAGTCATGGAAATTGATACAAAAATATTTAAATTTTCTCTTAAGGAAACTAGAAATCACTGAAGAATTTAAGAAAGAGTGATATATTGGATTTACAGTTGTGAAAATCATTGTAGTTTCGGGCAATTCTACCAGAGACAGTCTACCCATTAGAAAGCTATTAAATTTTATTTTATTCAAAATCACTCTATTTTCGTGTGTTTATTCAAAAGCAATACCAAGAGCAACAATTTTGGAAATGTGAAATTTACTATTTGTTTGGTTTTTAAACTTTTGAAAAATATGTATTTTTCAAATTGTAAGGTTTAATATCTCAGGATGTGCTCTGTTGATTGGTATAATGAAAAATTTTGCTATTTATACTACCTTTTGTGTTTGATAATTCCCTTCTCTTCTTAGTGAACAGAAAAATGTTATTGTGGAGACCTGCAAATCCTGTATTGTTTCCTCTTAAATATTTACACATTTTTAACTTAGGACAACTAACACTTTATCCAATAATTTCATCTTCTCTTCAAGAACATCAGTGTAGCCGTTTGATGTAATTATGAATTCCAAAAATTGATATTGAATCATGCTTGTAAATTGATCTGTTCATCTGGGCATGATTAGGTTATGATTAGGACGTTGACTGGGCCACATCAGTGGTGCGTTGAGCCCCACCCCTCGGTGGGTGTGGTCTCAAGTATAAAAGGCAAGGCCAAAGACAGAGGGAGCAGATTTGAGAAGCAGTTTTGATGTTGGAGTTTGGATGATGGAAAGAAGTGAGCTGTTCACCTGATAGTCTACAGCCAGCCTTGTGGAGGAAACAGAAAAGCTAAGCCCAGAGAGAAATGCAGCACCAGGAAGAGAGGAACCCCAAAAGCCTGAACCCTGGCAAACGTTGGCAGCTGTCTTGCTCCAACACGTGATAATGGACTTTGGTGAGGGAAGAAACTTATGCTTTGTGGGCTGGTAACTCTAAGCTTCTACCCCAAATAAATACCCTTTATAAAAAACAATTATTGGTATATTACAAAGGCACCCCTTTTGGCTGACTAATACAATCAGATATTGTGCTTCCAAAAGATCCTGACTCCATCATTGGGCTGTTTTTCCTTTAATTAACTTGTTAATGAGCTGTTTGACATTTGTTTATTATTATAATGCATATTTAAAACAAACAGAAACAAAATCTCTAGCTATTAGTACTCTAGGATGGAAAAATTACAGAAATTATATAAACTTATAATTTTAAAAGGTTGTGTCTAATCCATTAGACATAGTTCAGATATTATAACACCTTTTTAAGGCTGTGATATGAAATAATAAAAAAAGCATGGAATGTTGTTTTTCATTTCTTTAATAAGAAAGATCACAATAATAGTTCAGTTATTTGGTCAAGTCCTTGTACCTTTGAGAATCTCCATTCCTTCTTCGTAAAAAATTGAAAAAAATAAAATATCAATTAAATCACACAGTTATAAGGATTTATGAAACAATACTTGTAAAGGTGGTTTGTTTATGGAAAGGAATTATAAGTGCGATATGTGTGTTTGAGTGTATATGCACATCCATAAGCCTAGAATGAGGAGCTGATTCCACTGATTCCAGAAACTTATTCATATGGATAATTCAGTGATTTTTGAGAACATTAACTTTTTTTTCAATGTCATTTGAGAACTTTCAAAGCAAAGAAGTTTACAAAATACTAAGAATTTTTCAGATCCAGATTATGAAGAATTTGTTTGAATTCTACTATGCACATGCTGAAAACTTTGAAAATATATCAGGAATTTCCCCAAATCTGTAATAACAAGCTGTGAATAATAAAGTTAATTTGGATTAATCCAGCATGATCTACAGCAAACTTTAGGAACTTTTGGCAAATTTAAATCATACATAATTTTTAAAAATCTATTCTTTTCAGCATGAAAAATGGTCCCTCCTTTGGACTATAAAATGTGTATGCCAATTCTTTAGATTGTCTTAGTGAAGTTTCTCCAGAGAAACAGAACTGAGGAGAAGAGAAAGAAAAAAAGAAAGAGAAAGAGGAAAAGGAAGAAATAGAAAGAGAAAGAGAGAAAGAGAGAGAGAGAGAAGGAGAAGAGAGGAGATATTTATTATAAGAAATTGATTCATTGATTGTGGGAGCTGTCAAGTCTGAACCCTGTAGGGTGGATGGCAGGCTGGAAACTCTACTTAAAGTGATGTTGAAGTCTTTAGTCTGAATGCTCCAGAGGAAGCTGGTTGAATGGAAATTCTGGCCAGAACCAATTTTGAAATGTAGACAGAATTTCTTCCTCTGACTTGGAAACCCTAAGTTCTGTCTATTACGACCTCCAATTAATTAAATGAGGATATTACCCATATTGCTAAGGCAAACTCCTTTGTTGATTATAGATGAAATCAACTGATTGTAGATGCAAATCCCATCTAAGAAATATCTTCACAGTAACAAGTACAGCAGTGCTTGACCAAACAACTGGATGCCATAACCTAACCAACTTAACATAGGAAAGTAACCATCACAGAGATCAAAGCCTATAAACCATGCTTCTGTTCATAATGTAAGAAACCTAAAAATTACTTAACACACTTTCACCAAGGGCTGCCTGATTGTGAGTTTTCCTCTTAGAAAATAATTTTAAAAAAACATGAAATGCAAGTTAATAGTTCATTTTACCTTTAATTGATTCTATTATCCTCACCCTCAAAACTCATACACTTAAGAAGAATGAAATGGAATAAAAACAATTTCTTTTGTTTTCTTGATACTAGTTTAAAATCCATAACAATCAGTGTTATAACAATAATTTACAAATATGTACAATCATCTTCATTAAAATTATTTCATATATGATTAATGACCAATAATTTAATGATCTAATAATGGTAAGTGAACTACTGGGGGTACTATTTTGACTGCTGAAAAAGATCCCATTAAACCAGTGTATTAAATAGCATGGGACTTTATTTCTCTATCAGAAAACAGTTCAAGCATTACTAGTTAACTGACATTAGTCCAGAGCATTGTTATCAAAGCTCTGTAGTATTAATTATCCAGACATTTCTATAGCTTATCATTGGTTTCCTTAGGGTTTTGTACTTTATTTCATTGTCCATTGTTAAAAGGCTCACCACCATGAATACTCCTGCCAAAAGAAATATTACAAGAAAGAAAAGAAAGCCATGATTTCTTTTTCTTTTAAATTTCAGGCAAAACAGTTGTCTACACCATCTCCTCTTTACCTCACTGGTCAGATCCAAGCATATGATCTACTTACAAGATAGTCTTTATTTGATTATCCAAATAAAGACTGCCCAACCCTAACTAACATTCATTTGGCCACAATTGAATGGGAGAGGAAATGTCAGAAAATAGCTAGCTGTCTCTGCCAAACTGATGAGCACAATACAAACAATAGGGTTGCTTTGGGTTTACTTTTTTGTGTTGACAATTTTACTATAGTGTGAATAAAAATGGAATTTCACATGTGTATTTCCATACCCAAAATTGTTTCTTGCTTATAAGTTTAATGAAAGATGCATTTTACAATAAATTTTCTTTTCTTAAGATGTTTTAACCCAAATAAATATGTATGTGTGTCTGTGTGTAGATGTGTTGAATGTAATATGTACTACTCAATGCACCTATAGAATGCATATTTAATACACCAAATGTAAACAAACTTTGTATGTGGGATGCCTAGTCTCATTAAAAGTGATATAGAATAAGTTGCAAACTTGGAAAAATATAATTGCCCTTTCTATCACAAAATATTGAGTGATGTTAAGTAAAAATAAAAGCAGACTCTGGTATCCATTTTAAGTCACTCTAGAATTCTATATATATATTTAATATATATGTGGAAGTTTGAGATTATTTATGAATTCCCAAAAGAGAGATTATGTCTGTAAGCTGGTATGTTCCTCTGGGCTTGATAACCCTTTGAGTGTATTAGATTCAGCTGAGACATCTGATTAAATTACATTAAGATCAAGACTTTGATTCAACCATGTCATTAGAGTGTGACTCAGCGTTGAGTCCCAGCCCCCTTGGGCTGATAAAACAGACTGTCACATGGAAGTAGACACAGAGAAGAACACAGAGGAAGAGAGACAGCTCCATGGACACAGCAGAGGCTCCAGGAAGAGAGATAAGCCATTTGCCTGATAGTTTACAGCTGACCTTGTAAAGAGACCAAAGCAGCTGAGCTTGGACAGAAACAAGCCCCGGGAAGAGAGACAAGCCCTATGCCAACATACAGCTGACATTGGAAGAAGCTGGACCTACAGAGTCTTAAGAGGGAAAAGGAAAGGTGAACCCTCAGCTGCCATCTTGTTTCAACACGTGGCAACAGACTTTAAGAGAAAGTACCTTTTATGGTACTTTGAGTTGGACTCCTTAGGGCATTGTAACTGTAAGCTTTTACTTCAAATAAATACTCTTTATAAAACCCAACAGGTTTCTGGTACTTTGCATCAGCACCCCTTTGGCTCACTAATACAATATTTATTTAAGTTTACTCTTTGTACTTTATTCTTTGGTAATCTTATACATGTCTTTAAAATGATTTATTGAATCTAAAAGCAAACACGGTATTTTAGGAAGAATCCTAAATAAAGTATGAGGAAAAAAAAAGATGTGCCCAGAGAGACTTACTGAAATAACTCAGGTAATAGTTAGGTTAATGGATACCTTTGTCTGATTCTCTGATATCCCATTTACATGGGTTCCAGAGCAAGTAGAAATGAAGATAATTAAGCAGAAAGAGAAAGAAATCATATCAGAAGAATGATTAGTGACAATCACTAGTTGCCTTTTCACAGATCCTAACATTTACAAATGAAAGTATATGAGATTAAGAATTAAAGTAGTGTATCATTAGGTAACCGGAATAAGTACAGATGTTTCATTGCATTTCATTCTTCTTAATTTTGCTTCTGACTGGTTCCTATTAAATGCTCAATGATTAGCTGAATGTTTAGATAGTTGAAAAATATCTTTTAAAAAGGGTTCTTCACAAGATTGCTGATAATTTTAAATGGAGAAAATAGTAGAGAAAGTAATGCATGTATTCATTGATAGGGTCTTGTGTGTATTCATAGAGTGTAAGTGGAAGCATATACTAAAGAAATAGAACAAATGTTGGCAGACTTTCCAAGTATATTATTGTCCATCTCTACTTTTATATAAATCAATAAAGTTTTGGTTGTAAAGAAACAACAACCTTTCAAGCCAGCTTAAGTAAGGATTTAAAAGAAAAATTTACTAATGAATCTTGGGAATCTTGTTGCTGGAAGTAGAACTGGGTCACATCATCTTTTTCCTTTTTGTTCTCATTTCAATCTCATCAGTCCTTACCACTTTTTTTTTCCTGCAAAATTCTTGTTTTCTGCCCTAGTTAACATTGTTTGTATGTGGCTTAGGGATGGTATTTTATTGCCTTATAGGACTTTATTGCCTACTCTGTATCTCAACTCCAAATGGTTGTGTTATTTTGCCAGGCATTGTGAGTTGGCTTATTCAGAATACATCTCAATTGTCTTCTGCTACTATAGAGGTTGAAAAGTCAAAAGCATAATTTCTTGCTTATCTTCTAGATAAAGATAACATATTTCTGCCCAGTGAAACAAAACACAGGCTGAAGTCTAATAGGGATATTTTTGAGAAAGACATTGCTTTTGGAAATAGGCATCTTTACTTCCTATTCCCCTGTTCCTACCTGAAATGCAAACAAAATGCTAGAGTTAAACGAATTGCACACTTTTTAAGGGATATAATCTCCCAGTTGAGTCAAGATTTCACTATTAGTTAAGGTTCTCCAGAGAAACAGAACCAACAGGGTATACATATATATCATATCCTATATACCCCATATAGAGAGAGAGAAAGAGAGAGAAAGAGAGAGAGAGAGAGAGAGAGAGAGAGAGAGAGAGAGAGAGAGAGAGAGAGAGAGAGAGACTTATTTTAAGTAATTAGATCATGTTGCTCTGGGGGTTGGCAAGTCTAACTCAGAGGTTAGGCTATAGGCTGGAAACTCCAATAAAGTTGAGGCTGAAGCCCTTAGTCTAAATTACCTAGGGGAAGCTGGCTGTCTGGAAATTCCAGCATGAGCCAATGCTAAAGTAGAGCGTGAATTACATTCCCAATCTCTGAAATTCTCAGCTCTGACTTGTAAGGCCTCCAACTGATTGGATGAGGAAATTCCCCACATTGCTGTGGGCAATCTCCTTTGTTGATTATAGATACAATTAACTGATGCAAATCATATTTAAAAATATCCTCATATTAACAAGCAGACCATGTACTTGACTAAAGAGCTGTATGTCATAATTTAGCCAAGTTGATACATGAAATTAACCATCACAATACCTAAAGTTCAAAGTCCATGATCTCTTGTAGTTGATGCCTGCATGCATCATTGATACTTTACCAGATTACAAATGATAATAATGATATTCTACCATCTATGTGAGATTGAAAATGTTATAATGTGGGAAAAATGTTTTTAAAGGGAAGTTTGACTAAATGCTATTAAGAAAGGTAAATAAGTTTCTGATAGTGCAGTTAAGTCAAAAATCTTAATTATCATATTTCAGAGCAAACCTTGAGTATTGCAAAAGATTTTTCCTGCAGTTATAAAAGAAGAGTCATTGCAATGCTTAAAATATAGGACATTTGCTTGGGCAAAAAAATGTATTAGATTCCAGGAAAACATTACTCTTATATTTAATATTTTCTAAGAAGTGACAATAACCCATTCACTGCATTCACTGACTATACCCCTGCCAGAATGGGTCAATTTTATTGAGGGAGACATATAAATATATCATTAATCATATATACACACATAGAATAAATATTATACTAACAAGATGATTAATACCAATAAAGTAATTAATTTTACCTGGCTTTTATAAAAGGAGTTTTCACAGAAAGGACACATTTGAATTGATGTTGTAAGATGTTAAAATTCTTAAATGGAGAAGCAGGGTGGGAGGGTGAGCAAAGGCATACTAGAAGAGAAGCAAAACCTTGAACAAGATGTAGTGATCAGGGCCGGCTGTATAGCCCAGTTGGTAGGGTGCCGGTTTACCAAATGGGAGGCCCCGGGTTCGGTCCCCGGGCCTCCTTGAATGGGCGGACCACCTGGAGAAGGCAAGCCCCCACGGGTGGGCAAAAAGGCAAGCCCCTGCGAGCAAGGGCGAA